>CAUYLG010015245.1:0-70789 GCA_963573385.1 Cacajao melanocephalus
GAAGACACATGCACACGTATGTTTATTGCAGCACTGTTCACAATAGCAAAGACTTGGAACCAACCCAAATGCCCATCATTAATAGACTGGATAAAGAAAATGTGACACATATACACCATGGAATACTATGCAGCCATAAAAAATGATGAGTTTGTGTCCTTTTTAGGGACATGGATGAATCCGGAAACTTTCATTCTCAGCAAACTGACACAAGAACAGAAAATCAAACACTGCATATTCTCATTCATAGGTGAGTGTTGAACAATGAGAACACATGGACACAGGGAAGGGATCATCACACACTGGGGTCTGTTGGGGGGATAAGGGAGGGACTTTGGGGAGTGGGGAGGTTGGAGAGGGATAACATGGGGAGAAATGCCAGATATAGGTGATGGGGGGTTGGAGGCAGCAAACCACCTTGCCATGTATGTACCTATGCAATAGTCCTGCAGGATCTGCACATGTACCTCAGAACTTAAAGTACAAGTAAAAAAAAGATATTTTGTGGAAAAAAAAAAAGACACACAAATGTCCACTATGCACACACACGACAAAATGCTCAATATCATTAGTCATTTGGAAAATATAAATCAAAACCACAATGAGATACCACTTTACACTTAATAGGGTGGCTAACATTTAAAAAACTAACAGTTACAAGTGCTGACGAAAGTGTGGGGCAATTGTGCCCTTACACATTGCTGGTGGTTAAATGTGCAGCCACTTTGGAAAACAGTGTAGCATTTCCTCAAAATCTTAAACATTGAGTTACTATATGAACCAGCAATTTCATTCTTAGGTATATATCCAAGAGCAGTGAATACACAGGTTCTCGTAAAAATTTGTACACAAATGCTCATAGTGGCATTATTCATAATAGCCACAAAGTGGAAACAATTCAAATGTTCATAAAGTGATGAATGGAAAAATAACATACAGTATATTAATACAATCAAATTCAATAATAAAAAGGAATGAACTTCTTACACATGCTACAACATGACTGAACCTTGAATACATTATTCTATTGTATGAATCATTTATACAAAATGTCAGGAATAGCCAAATTTATAGAGTCGGAAAAGAGATTAGTGATTTCCCAGGGCTGGGTTTGGGAAGAATGGAAAGCGACTGATAATAACTACAGTTTGAGTTTTTTTTTTCTGGGAGAACAAAAATTACAGTAAAATTAAGTCCTGGTGATGGTTATGAAACCCTGTAAATTAATTAAAAAAAAACACTGAATTGCATATTTTAAATGGGTAAACTGTACAGCATGTGAATTAAAATATCTTAATAAAGTTATAAAAGAAAAATTAAAAGAAGCTAACATTTATTGAGTGCTTAATAGGTTCACCATACTGTTTACTTTCTATTTTTATTTCATCTCATTCTCGTGACAGTTCTAGAAGTATTATAACTAACCCTTTTTAATCAAAGGGTAAGCCAAAGATCAAAGCAGTTAAGTATGACTAGGTTCTACGTCCCACAGTATATACGTAGCAGAACTGTGATTCTGAATCCAGGTTTGTTTGATTTCAACAATCATTCCACCAATAGCAGTTAGTAATCTTCCCTATTTGGTCATCAGGAAAAAAGGGGATCATTGAAGAAGAAATGGACACAGTGAAAGTGTGTAGAAGAAGAAAATAAAGGTCTGAGTATGGAACCTTGGGACAACATAATTACAGGGCCAAACAGAGGAAAAACAACTGAGAAAAAGATCATATAGACAATAGAAACATGAAGGAAGACCAGCTTTTTTGGCAGATGTTAAATATATAACAGTCATTCCACCAATTGCAGTTTCTAATCTTCCCTAATTGTTAGCATGTTAGGTGTTGAGAATACAACAATAAACAAAACTTAATTTTGTCCTCAAATAATCATATGCTACAGAAAATATATAAGTAATTTTAAGACTCATGGACAAAACTGAGATTCAGCCTAGCATTTTTAGGCTTCTACTCGATGCTTATTCAGGGCTAAATTTGCATGGAATTTAGGAAAGACAGCCGGAAGCAAACTTGTAGTGCAGATAGCTGTCTTAACCATCCCTATAGTGATTGGTTATTTTTGTACTATTCCCTTGCCCAAACCACATTCCCCAAGCCCCTATACCTTTATAATGCTCAATGATTAATTGCTCCTAGTTCCCATGTTATCTGGAAATAATCATTTAAACCCCAGTGCTAATGAATTAGTATTACCTGAAACTTTGGAAGGAAATAACTGACATAAGTCATGAGACTTAGAAAGATTTTCAGAAATGTAATCAGAATATTACTTAGTCTGTTCCACTTATATATAATATTCATATTTTTTTAAAGTATTCTGTAAATGCTTGGAGAGCAGGGGTCATATTTGCCATACATCCTAGAGAGATACTGTTGTTGGGTAATGATTCAATAATTAATATATGCCCATTGCTTGGCTGACTGATAATAATTTTGTGAATTTTAATTATATTTCATATTTCTCAGAGAGCCCAAATACATTTGACATATTTGTGTCCCTCACCAAAAATCAGAAAATAAAGAGATAATTCCCTTTCCATTTTGGTAATGTTGTCTAAATCCAAATGTTAACAATAATAATCTTTTTTTTATTTTATCAATGCTTTATCCCTAACAGGGAGGTGGGGATGATTGATGTGTATAAAATAACAAACTTTCAAATGCACTGTGCCATTCCTTCTTTCACAGAAGGGCTTCTTATCTTTTTGAAAGTGTTGAACTAGACCAAATGAGTGTTTTGTCCTTTAGAGTATGCAGATGTCGGCTACTATGTTTATTTAAGATACCCACTGGGGTCAGGAAAAGGAAAATGATGCTCACTGTATCTTCAAAACTCTCTTGAATAACTATCCATACTCAGTAGGCCAAGTCCTACAGTTCTTTTTTTAGGCAATGTTCCCTTTGTACTCATTAGGAGCTATCTCTACATGAGTATTTCTAATTCAGTAGAGTCTGAACTTAGAATAAAATATCCTTCACCCCTGCAGATTTCCTCCGACCCAAAAATGTTGGAAAAATCAGAACCAAGGAATTTCTGGTGAAAAGTATCTCTGCTCTTGTTTGGAAGCTACTGCAAGTTATAGTGGAAATCAGCACCTTAAACTTCTACACACACAAAAAAAGTCCTCAATTCAGAGCCTCCTGAGAATGACAACTATCAGGGATCGAGGCTTATTTATTGGAAAGGCAAAGTAGATGACCACCTACACTGACTAATTTGAGGATCATGAGTTGGACTCCTTCCCCTTCTAACTATCTTCCTTCCTGGCTCTCTAGATCTGAGATGTTTGAGGTACTGGGCTACTACTACGAAGAAGAAATCTGTTGATAAAGGAATGTGATGAATGATAATGGCATATTTAGCATGTTCAAGGCAGTACATCAGTTTCTCAGTCCTCACAAAAATCCAGTGAGATAAAAATTATTATCCTTATTTTAAAACTAAGAAAGTCAAATACCGCATGTTCTCACTTATAAGTGGGAACTAAATCATGTGTATACATGGCCATAAAGTGTGAAATGATAGACATATGAGACTTGGAATGGTGGTGGAGTGGGAAGTGGTGGGTGGGAAATCATTTAATAGGTACATTGTATATTATTTGGGTGATTGATACACTAAAAGATCAGATTTCACTGCTACACAATATATCCATGTAATAAAATTGCACTTGTATCCCTTACATTTATACCCGCAAAATTAAAATGAATAAACTGAAGTACAAGAAAGTTCAACAAATAGTCCACGGCCACACAGCTAACAAGTGGCAGGGGAAGCATTCAAATCCAGTTGACTTGGTCCAGATCCTATGTTTATAATATGAAGGCCCTGAAATATTTTCAGTCAATTGCTGAGGGTCAGCCCAAGTTGACAAACAAGATTATTCTATAGGTTTGAAATTGCTTCTCTGGCCAGTGAGAGTAGAAAAATTAAATACCTATAACTTGTTTTTTAGAGAAATTTTCCTTTCAGGTACTCTGAGCCTTAGAGTAGCCTGCTCTGCAGAGGACTTTGTGGATTCCAGGAGTTCATTTAATACCAAAAGAAGCTGTGCCATCTGCACATTTCATATCTCCTGTTGGTTTGTAAAGAAAGTATCCCATTTCCAACCTCCAATCAGTATTGCCGTTTGAAGCTTCTGAAGTTTCCTTTGGAAATGACTCAGAACCTAATACTAATTTTTCCTTAAAGTTCTAGAAACTCATTGCTAAATGGATGCTTTTTTAAAAATGTGCCTGTTTTCACTTCAGTATGTCTACAGGGCAGATATTAACTCACTTCCCATAAAATATAGTATCAACTCAAGGTAAACAAATCACATTTCCATCCATCAGTTGAGTGCTTTCATTTTGCAGTTTTATCCAAAAACTACTTATTTACTGGACACTCTTATCTATTCTCTGCATGAACTCCTCTTGCAGTAAAGCTGAGAGTTTTGACAGTATTGAAGATTTGGTTTTGATTTGAAACCAACTCCAGGTTTCATGTTGATTTCCTCCTCTTAGATACTAATATTTCATACTAAGCCATAATATCAAATATGTCTTGAGCTGTGAGCGCCTCTCTCTATTACAGGAAGAAGCAGAAATATCTCCTGAGTGGCCCACCAACAACAAATTAATCTCTGAATTTGTCAAGGGATTTTCTCAGAGCAATAAATGATCTGATAACGATTGGAATTGCTGACACCTAGTCAAAGCAATATAAAAAGGGAATAGTCTATTGACTCTTCTGAGCATTTCACTTTAGAAATAATGCTCAATAGATGTCAAAGGGTAAAATGAAAGCATCATCTTTTACAATTGCCAAATGACAAAGATGCTCTGCTTAGGAGGAATTGAAAGGCCCATTTGCCCACAAATCTCTTCTCCACCAGCATGTCAGATTTCCTGAATATCCTGCTATTACCATCTCCTCTGCAGGGAGACAGAATTATTTTACTCATTTAAGAGATTGTATTAACTGAGAAAGAGGTATCTCGCTACTGTGCTACTATTACACACCGCATATCCTTCTCTCATGACATTCATCTTGCTGTTTTGTGATTGTTTATCTCTGGACTTTCACATTAAATTCTTAGATCTTTGGGGAAAGGGAACAATTAGAAAACATTTCCAGTGCTGAGGACAGTAATCAATGTCAACGGTGTTGTATTTGTAAATATTTCATAATTCATAACTGAATGGATAAAGTAATAAAGACATAAATTACAAATTATAATAACAGCAGTTTATGTTATTAAGCCATTATCACCCAGAGCCAAAAGCCACAAAGTAAGCTCCCTAAAAAAGAGGTTACAAACTGGTGGCTTTTCAAGTTCCATGTAGTCCATACATTAGATTTATGTAACTCATACGGTATGATCCAGAACAGTGTTAAAACAACAACAACAATTGGTTTACAGTACTAATAAAACAAAAAATGTCCTATTTAAAGTATCATTATGTTTGGTTTTTCATGAAAAATTGAACAATGTCACAATATAGGGTCAATATTCCCATGCAGCAATCATCTATTGTCCCCATTAGGTAGGCATGAGCTTTGCTTTTGTTTAAAATTCCTTGTTGATTTATTTCATTCCTTGGTGTAAGCTGCCTGAAAAATAGAGCTCTTTGAGATTATGCTCTAAGGGAAGATGACACAAGTATGAAATTTGTAATTGAGAGAAGGGAATAAGTCACTGAATTAGAAGGGCATGAATGAATGGGGATCAAAGTGAGAACTACTACCACTTCATGAGGGCACTGGGTATCTTGCAGAATGAAGTATCAGTACTAAAGAAAATCTATCTTACTTCGTAAATTTTTTAAGAGACAACCCTGTAAAGAAGGATGCCCGCAGGGCCAGGTGTTAAGATATTTTCTTCCTTTATAGATCAAGAAGTAATATATATAGTCCAACTTAGAACTTCGTACTACAAACACTATTTTCACTGAAGCAAAGGTTTAAGTTAATGTGGAAGCGGAAAATAAGTGGTTAAAGTGGCTCAGATGGTGTTTGCCCAATTAAAGAGCCAATCAGTAATTTCTTTTCATGAACCTTGGAATATAATTTTGCTTTCTTCAATTCACATGCAAATGCACTATCTCAAGTGTAAAAAAAAAAAAAAAAAGATGCACAAAGAAAGAATTCAAATTTGGATGAGGAATTGTTTATCCAAATATTAGTGGTATAATATGCCAAGTAAATTTTTTATAAAGCTTTTCTTTCAGTTTTTGTACAATAAAACTGCTGTTTCTATTTATCCAGGGTTTTATTTTTTTTTTATTATTTTTTTTTAGGGAACTGGTGACTGATTACAGCTGAATGTCTTTTTCAGTCATATTCAAAATAGCAACATTTTCTTTTAAAATATCATTGACAAATATAAAGTGTTTCTACAACGGAATGTAATTTTATAAACCCAGGTATTTGTTAGAAACAACAGGCACTATGGGAACTATTTCTACTTATTGTTTTTAGGTCTTTTGGGCATAAAATCCTCATCAAAAGATGGTGAGCTGAAAAACATTAGAAAGAAAGTAAAGAAATAAAGTTTGCACCAACCAGATTTTGAAATGCTTCCATGTATCATAAAATCCAGTAATGTTTCTATTTTAGAATTAAACATACTTCTTCCAATGTGAAATGATTGAATTACTTTTCCCATGACAGGTTGAGTATCCCTTATCTACAACCCTTTGGACCAGAATTGTCTCAGATTTTGAAAGTTTTCAGATTTTGGACGATTTGCATTACACTTTCAGGTTGAGCATCTCTGATCTGAAAATCTGAAATCTGAAATGCTCCAATGAGTATCATGTGGGCACTCAACAAGTTTAAGATTTGACTTTTTGGATTTTGAATGTTCAACCTGTACTATCAGTAGCTGTAAGAAAAGAGGTGTGAGTGGATAAAAATGATCAAGATGAGAAAATATTCATGGGTAGATAAAATAAATTTAAACTACGAAAATATTAAAATGTGTCCTAAAACTCCCATTATATACTATTCTTCCACAAAAAAAAAATAATAATACATACTCTAAAGTCACTGTCTACAAAGCCAGTTCCCACAATTGTATTTTTAGAGCTTGAGGGAAGAAACACTCCCGTTATAGTAATATTGTGATTTTTGGTTTTAACCTCTAAGGTCTTAGCGATTTCAGTAAAGCACATACTAACTGTCATCGTTGAAATAAGAAAAGGTCTTTCAAAATCCAGAATGTTTAATTATTTCCTATATTCTAATAATCTGAGATGTAGTATTTATTGAGCATTTATTAGGTACTTTTCTAAACCTTTTACATTAATTTGCATTGTCACTCTTCTTTATAAGTATTCTTTTTATGTGTTTGTGTGTATGTATTTGTGAGTTATATATATTATGAGATAGATAGAATTATTATCCTAATTTTACACAAAAGAAAACTGAGGCTCAGAGAGGTGAAGCAGCTAGCCATAGATTACATCCTAATCAATGGTGAAAATAGCATTTTAATTCACATCTTTCAAACTTCAAAGCTCATCCTCATTCCATTTGGCTACATAAACTTACACTATGATAAGTGGCTCTCATCTTTTAAATATGAAGGTACTGTTTTCCAAGTAGGGAGACTGAATTTCCAGTCACTCACTCTTCTATTTTCTTTGTGACTGAGAGATTACTAGAATCTATATAGAACATAAATAAATACGGATCAAGAGACATTACTGGATAAATGAGGTGATCTAAGTGAAAGCTATGGTCCATGTCTTTAAAGTGCAAGAAAAAAAAGAAAAGGACCGAAACTTAGGCCCTTTCAGCAAGCATAAATTTCTTATAATGGATGTGTTCTACTGACAATTACCTGGCCAAGTCCCAAAACACAGAATACTGACTTTGAGAAATGATGTGACAGAGATGAATCATTCTTTGTAAAGCCAATATACCACACTCTGCATAATCATACTGAAGTTTCCTTTTTCCATGCTAGTAGGCCTGATCTACTTTGTCTCACCGGAAGAAATAAGTGGATGGTGACCCACAGGAATAAGAAATTAAAATTACCTGGGTTAGATGTACCCACAAAGAGAGCTTTGTAAATATAATGATGAGCTATCAAAGCAAATATTTTTATTTCTTTTCTCATCTTATTCTTGAGCATATCAATATCATTCTTCTCTCATCTTCTCCATTCTAAGAACTCTTGTAAGATTTCTCTAGAACTGCATTCCTTCAGTTTGGCAAAATGTTGTATTATTATGAACACAAACTGTAATATCGATAGAATTGAGTTCAAATTCCATAATTAGTTTCAGACTTAAGGCCACAGACAATTTTCTCACTTTTAAAATGAGCATGGTATCTACTTCATAGGAGAGTTATGAGTAATAGATCAAATAGTACCATGGTTCACAAGCATTTCGTTTTTTTAGCTTCAAAAACTTTTCTTTAAATTTAAGCTTACAGGGATGCCCAATATAAACAAGATATAAATGCAGACCTGCTTTTTAAGAAATTTGGGCAGTGAAAGAATAGGTGAGGAAATTTGAAAATTACTATAATTATGTATATAAAGTTTGTAGTACTTGCCATATAGAGCAGAAAATAGGCCAGGTGTGTTGGCTCATGCCTGTAATCTCAGCGCTTTGGGAGGCTGAGGCAGGATAATCATCTGAGGCCAGGAGTTTGAGACCAACCTGGGCAACATAACAAGATCTTGTCTCTACAAAAAATTTTAAAAAATTAACCAGGCATTGTGGCATGCACCTGATAGTCCCAGCTACTTGAAAAGCTGAGTTGGGAAAATCTTTTGAGTTCAGTAGTTACAGGTTTCAGTTAACACCGCTGCAGTCCAACCTGGGTGACAAAGTGAGACCCCGTCTTTAAAAAAAAAAGGAAAAGAAGATAAATGGCAGCAATTAACACTGTTTGGCCATTCTGCTATAAATTGGCTATTGAAAAACCATAAATTTTACACCACTGTGAATTAGAAGAAAAAAAAAAAAAAAAAAAAAAACCACCCCACCTTTTGACCCACTTGCTGCACAATAACAAGTTTGTTCTGGAAAATGTCTACCTCAAATCTAATTTATACAAACTAAAGTTTAATTTTAGTGCAAAATGGTAGTTTACTATTTAACAGAACTGTGTTCTAAGTTTAGTATCAGCACAAATTAAACTTGCCCTTAGTGTTAAAGACACCATAGGCATAGTGGAGAGTGCATTGGATTAATGTTAAGGGACCTAATTTCTAGTCTGAATTCTCCTAACTACGTACTATGTTCTGAATGTTTGTGTCCTCCCTAAATTAATATGTTGAATCTCAACTCCCATGGTGATGATATTAAGAGGTGGGGCCTTTAGGGAGTGATTAGGTTATGAGGCCTTTTCCCTGGCAAATGGAATTACTGCCTTTATAAAATAAGCCCTGGGGTAGTTTTTTAGACCCTCCTTTCATCCTTCCACCATGTGAGAACACACAAAAGGCACTATTTATGAGGAGCGGGCCCTCACTGGACACTGAATCTTCTGGTGCCTTCATATCGGACTTTCCAGATTCTGAAACTGTAAGCAATAAATTTCTGTTGTTTACAACTTACCCAGTTTAATGTATTTTGTTATAGCAGCCTGAACATACTATGACACTACCCAGTAGAAAATCCTTATAACTTCCAAGTTTACTATTTTTCTTATAGCACAGGAGTCATCACACTCTTTCTGCAGGGGTCTACGTAGTAAATATTTTATGTATTGCTGGCCATACAGGCTGTTGCAACTATTAAATTCAGGTCTCGTGGCACCAAAGCATCAATAGACAATACATAAACAAATGGCCATGACTGTGCTCCAATAAACTTTAATTACAAAACCAGGTGCTGGGCTGGATTTGGCCCACTGGTCATAGTTTGCCAAGCCTAGCCTAGAAAATAACAGGTTGAACAGATTATAACAGATGATAATATTATATATATTATAATCATTATATATTACATATATTATATATTATATAATGATTATAATATTATAACAGATTATTTCTGTTAATTTCAGAATCTGAAAATAACAGATTATTCATTTCAAACCTGGTTAGGTATAAGGATAATCTTGAAGAGCATTAATAAAACACAGATTGTTTGCACCCCCTTCCTCTACTGAATGATAGTCCCCAAGGAGAAGACCTAAGAATCTGTAAGACTCAAGCTCCTAAAGTAATTTAATTGAAGATCTGCAGACAATGTTTGACAATCACTGGAGTAGATGATTTCCAAGGCCTCTTCCATTCCTAATATTCTTTGATGAGTAGTGCTCTATGCATAATTCCCATTTTTCCCATAGAATATTTGCAAATGTGTGCCAAAAATTGATATTTTGTTAAATTAATAATTTTGACTACTTCATGGACAATATTCCTAAATAAAACTAGGGCTTTTCCTTGTTATATTCCTGTTTTTAAACTGTAAGTTTTAGGCAATGAAAAGTGTAACTACTGAAATGTTCTGGTGATACTGCCTCAATTTAAACAGAAGCTCCAGAAGTTTTACCAACCATTGATTTTGCACTATCTGTATAAATGTCAACACAATGAAAAAGGCAAAAAATGTCTTGGTATTACTGTGAAATAATTTTGATATTACAGACCCCTTAAAGGGTCTCAGGGGCCCACAGTGGTGAGCGGACTAGTCTTCCAGAAAAATGACTCTAGAGAAGCTTTCTTTAAAATATATTCTGTGGAGTAGTAGTCTTTTAGTTGTTCTACAATAAATCCCTTATTTCAGACATTCATAATACACATTAGCATATTATTGAAAGATCTAAAATCTTATAGTAAGTAAAGTTCTATAATAAGAAATGTATAATAAATCCCCAAATTTTCCAAATTTATTTAAGCAACGAAAATTAATTTTTCTGTTTCTTCATACATTCATTATTATTTAACTGAAATACTGTTTCCTGGCACACAAATTGGTCTAGAATTTAGGTCTTTTAAGGAATATATAAAAATAGGCCAAATTCTCTAATAAAAATATGATTAGAGTTGTAATAATGTGCTGAAACTCCTTTTTCTCTGCCTTATTGAGCAAAACTGTTCTCAGATAATTTACTCCATAAGGTCATTATTTATATATTTTGAAGGATGAATGAAAGCGAAGACGTTGCCAAACTGAGGCAGAGATCCATGAGGCAATTTAATAATATTGCAATACTTTCCCAGTTCCATTATCTTCTAAAAATGATGGTTGTGGGAGGATATAGCTGCCCTTTGGGTGTCAATGCCAAATTTTAGGCACAGTCCTAATTATCCTTCATATATCTGTCAGACAGGATCATTTTTGGGCCTTTAGAACCCAGAGAAACTAAATTGGAAACTATTATTCTAAGTGAAGTAACTCAGAAATGGAAAACCAAACATGCTTTGAACTATAATCCCCAAGCCGAGCTGCATCTACATTCCTGACCCAGAAAGAAACTGTAAAATAATATATGCTTCTAGTTTTAGGTAGCAAAGTTTTAAGGTAATTTGTTACCCAGAAATATATAGCTAATGCACCATGCTGCAAGAAGCATGAAGTACATGAATCCATATGCACACGATTGAGATTTTCCGTGAAGTGCTACTGATGTGTCATAAAGTACATGGATTCTTACTTTATTCATGTTACCAAAATTGCTCTTAAATGTGCTTGTATCAACATTACTTTTAACCAGTGTTGTATAATAGTTCTAATTTCCCCACATCTTGACAAATACTGGACTGTTGAAATAATTGTATGTAAATACTGTTATCAGAAAAATCAGTCAGAATTCCAGAAACAATCTAATTGGGGTAATTCAAGGAAAATTTAATAAAAAGATTATTGTTAAGTGGCATGGGCAGGGTATAGGGAAACCATATATGATAGTGTGGTATCCTGGAGCTGTGACCATTCCTTGGCCCGGTGTAATGTGGGGAGAAAGTACACACTAGAATAAGGAAAAGAGAAAGTCTTACATGAGAACTGCTTTGAGAGGAGCTATGAAGTTTGATCAAAGGACATAACTCAGCCAATGACAACCCAAAAAGGAGTGACCCAGGGCACTGAACGCCCAGATGCCATTCTCTTCCTTTCCTCTGATCTCCTTTCTTATGAGTCCAAACCAAAAAATGCTAGAGGGCAAGGAAGCCCACTGACATAGTCCATACAGATTAGCCTTTTGGAGCAGGATGGAAAGTGCATCTCAAGAGGCAAACAGAAGATTCCCCTTGCTCCATAACATCATCTGCTCTTGTCCTTTATCCAGATAAGAAATATCTGTGTCCAAACAGCAAACATAAAATCCCATCATCTATAACAGCTTAACATTGTGGTACAATATTAAGGTGGTTCTACTCCCACCTGAAACCTAAAATTTTAGCTGCTACAGACATTCTTCATAGAGGGTATTGGAAATTTCAGTGCCTGTGATGCTACTGCCATGGCTTGAATGCTTAAATTATGTTTGTATGGAAAAAGGAATGAAAAAAAAGAAGAAATTAAAATGAAAGGAGAAAGAGAGGCAGAACATTTAAAATCATAGAGGACAGATAATAGATGATCTGGAGGTAAGGAGTAAGAAGGAGCAACAGAAGAAGAAAAAAGAAAGAGTGGAAGGGAAGGGGGACTGATGTTACTAATGCTAAATACTGCATACAGTATGCACTTCTCTAGACTATCTGGTCAGTTATCCCTCTGGAAAATAAGTCTTTCGGAGGAAATAAAGCTACAGAACTGAAGAGAGAAATCATGGAAGCTACCTAAACTGATGAACCTAAATATTTATGTATAAATTTGAATAAACAGCTAAGTTCATTAGACTACGATAAAAAAAATACAAGCATAGAAAAACACAGAAACCAAATGATTGTAAAGGAAATAGGCAATTCAGAAAATAGGGGTTTTTGTTTCTAATTTTTCTATTGTAAAAACTCCATTGATAAAATTCATACAAGATAAGTAGTAAAATATATGAACTGTTTAAAAATAATAAAAAGGCAAATGCCCACTTTACCACAATTCAGGTCAGGAAATAGCATATATCCCAGCACCCTAGAATGCCCTGCTGAGCCCACCCTGCCACCTTCTCTCTCTAGCTACTTGGAAAGGTCACAAATAATCTCATTCTTTTGATTATGATGTTCTGCTTTTTAAAAAAATTATCACATATTATTCATTCATAAACATTATTTAGCATTTCTGGTTCCTAAAATTTATATAAATGATATAATACTGTATATATTATTTGGTGCCTTGCTTCCTTGATTTTATATCTACAAAATTAATTCCCATTATTAAAGGTGGCAGTAGTTATTTTCTCTCCTATATAGTATTATGTTATATAAATATACTCTGATTTACTTATCTCATCTACTACTGGTGGATTTATAGATTATTTCCCTCATTCATTAGGTTTCATTTTCACTCTGTTAATTGTTTCCTATGAGGTACAGAATTTTCTAGGTTTGATGTTCCATTTGTCCATTTTGTTGTTTTTCTTGCCTATACTTTCACTGTCATATCCAAGAACTTGTTGCCAAATACAGTATGACATTGTTCCCCTATACCTCTTCTAGAAGTTTTACAATTTTAGATCTTACATTTGTGTCTATAATCTACTTTGAGTTAATTTTTATATATGGTATAAGGTAAGGTTCTAACTTTATTTTGCCTGTCTGATATCCAGTTTTTCCAACATCATTTGTTGAAGACACTGTTCCCTATTATGTGGTCTTGGCTCCCTTGCAAAGATCATTTGACCATCTACACATGGGTTACTTTTGAGCACTCCACTCTGTTCTATACAGATAGGTCTATATATCTGGTTTTTAATTAAAGGATCACAACATTTTGATTACCATAGCTTTGTAATATGTTTTAAAGTCAGGAGTTGTGAGGCATGAAACTCTATTCAGCTTTTTCAATATTGTTTTGGTTATTCAGAGGTCTCTTGAGATTCTGCATGAATTTTAATATTCTTTCTATATATGTATAAAATGTTGGTAGAAATTGCATTGACTCTGTAGATCACTTCGAGTGGCATGGACATTGTAATGACATTAAGTTTTCTAATTCATAAACATGAAATATTTTTTCATTTATTTGTGTCTTCAAATTTATTTCAGAAGTGTTTCATTGTTGTCTGTGTATAGGCCTTTTGCTTCCTTGGCTAAGTTAATTTGTGGATATTTTATTCTTCTTGATACTATTGTAAAGGAGATTTGCTTAATTTCCTTTTTGGATTGTTCATTGTTACCGTATAGAAAACTGATTTTTGGCATTTGTCTTATATATTGCAACTTTACTGAATTTGTTTATTAGTTCTACAGGTGTTTTTGTAGAATCTTTAGGCTTTTATAAAAAATAACTATGTCATCTACAAACACAGGTAAGGTTACTTCTCCTTTTCACATTTGGTTGCCTTTTAAATTTATTTTTCTTGCCTAACTGCTCTGATTAGGACTTCTAGTACAATAGAATTGATGAGACTGGACATCTTAGACCTCTTCCTGATATTCCTGGTATCAGAGAAAAAATTTTGATTTTTTCACCATGGAGTATAATCTTAGCTACAGGCTCTTCAAATACAGCCTTTAATATATTAATATATTGTGCTAGTTTCCTTTTGTTCCTAGTTTGATGAGTGTATTTTATCATGCAAGTGTGTTAGACTTTGTCACATGTTTTTCTACATCAATTGAAACAATCAGGTATTTTTTGTCCTTTATTTTTGTGGAAGTTGTGTATTACACTTTTTGACTGTCATATGATGAACCATCTATGAATTTCAGGAATATATCCTACATTGTATTAATGTGTAATACTTTTAAGGTTCTATTGAATTTAGCTTGCTAACATTAATTTATAATTTTTAATTTTTTGTGTGTACATAGTAGGTATATATATGAGTTACATGAGATATTTTGATAGAAACATAGACTACATATTAATCACATCACAGAAAATGGGGCATCCATCCCCTCAAGCATTTGTACTTTGTGTTGTAAAATAAATCCAGTTATAGTCTTCTAGTTATTTTAAAATGTAGAAACAAATTTTTATTTACTATATTAATCCTGTTATCTATCAAATACTAGGTTTTATTCATCTTTCTACCTATTTTCTTTGTACCCAATAACCATTCCAACCTCTCTCTCATCTCCTACTACACTTTCCAGCCTCTGGTAACCATCTGCTACTTTTCTTCTTCATGAGTTCAACTGTTTTGAGTTTTAGCTCCCATAAATAAGTGATAAGATGTGATGTTTGTTTTCTGTGCCTGGCTCATTTCACTTAACTTAGTGACCTCCAGGTCCATCTACGTTGTTGCAAATGACAGGATATCATTCCTTTTATGGCTGAAGCATACTTCATTGTGTACAAGTACCACATTTTCTTTATCCATCCATTGATGGACACTTAGGTTGCTGCCAAATTACAGCTATTGCGAATAGTGCTACAACAAACATGGGAGTGCAGATATCTCCCATGCAGATATCTTCAACATACTAATTTCCTTTCTGTACGATATATACCTAATTAGTTGGATTGCTAGATCATATCTTAGCTATATTTTTAGTTTTTTGAGGAATCTTCATACTGTTTTTCATAGTGGTTGTACTAACTTACATTTCCATCAACGGTGTACAATCGTTCCCATTTACCCAAAACCTTGCCAGCATTTGTTATTGCCAGTATTTTGGATGCAAGTCATTTTAACTAAGGTGTGATAATACCACATTGTAGTTTTGATTTGCATTTCTGTGATGATCGTCGATGGTGAGCATCTTTTCATATGCCTCTTTGCCATTTGTATGTCTTCTTTTGTGAAATATCTATTCAAATCTCTTGTCCATTTTTTTGATGGGATTATTAGATTTTTACCTTTAGGATTGTTTAAGTACCTTATATATTCTGGTTATGAATCCCTTGTCAGATCCATAATTTTCTAATTTTTCTCACATTCTGTGGGTGGCCTCTTCACTGTGTTGTTTCCTTTGATGTGCAGAAGGTTTTTAACCTGATGTGATCCCATTTGACCATTTTTGCTTTGGATGCCTATGCCTGTAGGTATTGCTCAAGAAATTTTGGGTCAGAACAATGACCTGGAGAGTTTCCCCAATATTTTCTTGTCATAAGTTCATAGCTTGAAGTCTTAGATTTAAGACTTTAATTCATTTTGATTTATGTATATGGTGAGAGACAGAGGTCTAGATTATTATGAATATGAATTTCCAATTTCCCCAACACCATTCTTTGAAGACACTGTTTTTCTTCCCCAGTGTATGCTCTTGCACCTTTGTCCAAAATGAGTGCTGTCAAAAATGTAGGTGTGTGGATTTGTTTCTGGATTATCTATTTTGTTCTGTTGTTTGTTTTAAAGCCAGTACCATGCTGTTTTGGTTACTATACCTCTGTAGTATAATTTTTAGGGGTTTTTTGTTGTTTGTCGAGATGGAGTCCCACTCTGTCATCCAGGCTGGAGTGCAGTGGCACAATCTCAGCTCACTGCAACCTCTGCCCCCTGGGTTTAAGCAATGCTCCTGCCTCAGGCTCCCAAGTAGCTGGGATTACAGGCACACGCCACAACACCCAGCTAATTTTTGTATTATTAGTAGAGACGGGGTTTCTCCATGTTGGCCAGGCTGGTCTCGAACTCCTGACTTTATGTGATCCACCTGCCTCAGCCTCCCAAAGTTCTGGGATTACAGGTGTGAGCCATTGCGCCTGTCCTCTGTAGTATAATTTGAAGTCAGGTAATATAATTCCTCCAGTTTTGTTCTTTTTGCTTAGAATAGCTTTGGCTATTCTGAGTTTTTTTGTGGTTCCATGTAAATTTTGAGACTGTTCTTTCTATTTCTGTGAAGGATATCATTAGTATTATAATAGGCATTGCACTGAATCTGTAGATTGCTTTGGGTAGTATGGACATTTTAACAATATTGATTCTTCCAATCCATGACCATGAAGTATCTTTCCAATTTTTGGTGTCCACTTTAATTTCATTAGCGTTTTATAGTTTTTTTTATAGACATATTTCACTTATTTGGTTAATTCCTAGGTATTTAATTTTTTTGTTGCTATTATAAATAAGACATTTCAGTTTGTTCATTATTAGCATATGGAAATACAACATGAGTTTTGCATGCTGATTTTAAATTCTGGAAATTTTCTGAATTTGTTTATCACTTCTCATGTTTTTGTTTCATTTTGGTTTTTTTGATGGACTCTTTATGTTTCTCCAAATATAAGATTATGTCATCTGCAAACAAGGATAATTTGATTTCTTCCTTTCAAGTCTGGATGCCCTTTACTTTTTTCTGTCTGATTGCTCTAGCTGGTCTTCTAGTACTATGTTGATTAACAGCAGGTATCCTTGTCTTGTGCCAGATCGTAAAGTCTTAATTCTTCCCTATTTGACATGATACTAGCTATTAGTCTGTCATACATGGTTTTTATACCAATCCCACTCAAACTATTCTGAAAAATAGAAGGGAAGGGAATACATGCAAACTCATTCTCTGAGGACGGTATTACCCTGATACCAAAACCAGACAAACACCCCTCCAAAAAAGAAAACTAGATAGAAATATATATGAATATTGATATAAAAATTCTCAAATTACTAGCAAACTGAATTTAAAAATACATTTTAAAAGTCTTTCATCATGAGCAAGTGAGATTTATCCCAGGGATACACAGATGCTTCAATGTATACACACCAAATCAATGTGATATATCAACAGAATGAAGAACAAAAAATATATAATCATTTCAATTTATGCTGAAAAAGCATTTGATAAAATTCAATATCTCTCCATGATAAAAGTCCTCTGAAAACTAGGCATAGAAGAAACATAACTCAACTTCATATCATTTCCATTTTTTTCCTGCTTTCAGACTCATTCATATCACAAAATGATATGAAGGTACTTACTCTTGCCACTTGTTATTTGTTTTCTGGTTGTTTTGTGAGACTCTTCTCCTTTCTTTTAGCAAAGGTTATGTTCTCTGGTGGTATAATTTTTTTCTTTTCATTTTTTGTGTATCTGTTGTATATTTTTCAATTTGAGAATACCATAAGCCTTGCAAATGCTATCTTATAACCCATTATTTTAAAATGATGGCAACTTAACACTGATCGCACTAACAATAAACACACAAAAAGCGAATAATACTCTATAACTTCATCTTCCTGCTTTTTAACATTTTGTTGTTTCTCTTAATGTCTCATTGTACAGTCTATGTCTTGAAAAAGTTATGCTGCTATTATTTTGGTTGTTATATCATTTAGTCTTTCTATTTAAGAGTAGTTCACACACCATAGTTACAGTGTCATAATATTCTGTGTTTTTCTGTATGGTTACTATTACCAGTGAGTTTTTTTTATCTCCGAATGGTTTCTTCTTGTTCATTAACATCTGTTTCTTTGGGATTAAAGAACTCCTGTTAGCTTTTCTTGAAGGACAGATCTGACGTCAAAGTAATCCCTAAACTTTAGTTTGTCTAGGAAATGCTTTCTTTGCCCTTCACGCTTGAAGGACATTTTCACTAGCTATACTATTTAGACAAAAGTATTTTTCCCTCAGCACTTTAAATATGACATGCCACTCTCTCATGGCCTGTAAAGTTTTCACTAAAAAGTCAACTGCTAGACATATTGCAACTCTACTGCATGTTATTTGTTTGTTATTCTATTGCTGCTTTTGTACCCTTTGTTTATCCTTGACTTTTGGCAGTTTAATCATTAAATGCCTTGAAATACTCTTCTTTGGGTTCAATCTGCTTAGGGGTTTATAACTTCCTAATACTTGAATGCTGATCACTTTCTCTAGGTTTGGGAAGTTCTTTGATATTATCCCTTTTAACAAACTTTCTACCCGTATCTTTTTCTCTATCTTTCTCTCAGGCCAATAACGCTTGGATTTACCCTTTTGAGTCTATTTTCTAGATCTTGCATGCATGCTTCATTATTTTATTATTTTTTTCTTTCATCTCCTCTGACTGTGTATTTTCAAATAGTCTTTATTTAAGTTCAGTAATTCTTCTGCTGGATCAATTCTGCTGTTAAAGACTGATGCATCCTTCAGTTTGTCAACTGCATTGCCATCTTTAGAATTTCCACTTGATATTTATTTCAATCTCTTTGATAAATTTGTCTGATGGAATTCTGAATTCCGTCTCTATGTTATCTTGGATTTCTTTGAGTTTCCTCAACACAGTGCTTTTGAATTATCTGTCTGAAAGGTCACATACCTGCCTTTCTCCAGGATTGTTTCTGTTTTTTAATTTTTTTTAGTGTGTTTGTTGAGGACATGTTTTTCTGGATGATCTTGATGCTTGTAGATATTCATCATCATCTGGGCATTTAAGAGCTAGGTATTTAATTTAGTCAGCGCAGTCTGGGCTTATTTGGGCCTGTACTTCTTGAGATGACTTTCCAGGTATTCAAAGGGACTTGGGGCTCAAACTCAATGACACTGTGGTTTTTGCAGACTCATAGAAGTACGACTGTGATGGTCATGGATAAGATCTGGAAGAATTCTCTGGATTACCAGGCAGACACTCTTGCTTTTTTCCCCCTACATTCTCCACAAAAACTGAGTCTCTCTGTGTTGAGCCTCCTGAAACTGGGGGTGTGTTGATGCAAGCACCCTTTTGGCCACTACCACTGGGACTCCAGTGGGTCACACCTGAAGTCAGCATAGCACTGGGCCTCACTCAAGGCCCACTGTAAACATGACCTGGCTACCACCTATTTTCATTCAAGGCCCTGGAGCTGTATGATTGGCAGGCAGTGAAGCCAGCCAGGTTTATGTCCTTCCCTTCAGCATGGTAAATTTACCAAGACCCTGGGTGGATCCAGAGATACTATCTAGGAACCAGGAATTGGAGTAAAAAGCCCTGGAAATTTACCTGATGTTCTGTTCTACTTTTACTAAGCTAACACTCAAACCGCAATACAGAAGTTCTTCCCATTCTTTCCTTTCTAGGGACAGAGGAGCCTCTCCCTGTGGCCACCACCACCACCAACCCACACGGGGTTCTGCCAGGCTACTGATGATGTTCACCTTAAAACCCAATGGCTCTTCAGTCTACTTATGATGAAGGCTGCCAGGACTGGGACTCGCGCTTCAGGGCAGTGGGCTCCCCTCTGGCCAAGAGAGGGGTCCAAAAATGCTGTCTGATAGCCCAGGCCTGAGAGTTTGCTAATATTTTGTTAAGAATTTTTATGTCAATATTCACCAGGGATGCCTGTATTCTCAGGTACTTCGGAGGCTGAGGTGGGAGGATTGCTCGAACCTGGGAGGCAGAGGTTGCAATGAGTTGAGATCACGCCTCTGCACTCCAGTCTGGATGACAGAGTGAGACATTGTCTCAAACAAAAAAATTATACATATATATATATATATATATATATATATATATATATATATATTCATCAAGTACATTCATCTGTAGTTTTCATTTTCTGTATCATTTCCTGGCTTTGGTATCAGGGTAATATCAGCATCATAACATGAGTTTGGAAGTGTTCCCTTCTCTTAATTATTTCAAAGAGCTTGAGAAGGATTGTCATTAACTCTTCTTTGAATATTTGGCAGAATTCACCAAAAAAGGCTTCTGGTCCTGGTGCCTTTATTTTATTCATTGTTTGTGGGCGGGGGGCAGGTGGGGGCAGTCATTAACTGATTCAATTTCCTTACTAGTGATAGGTCTGTCCAGATTTTTTATTTCATGATTTAATCTTGTCAGTTGAGTATTTCTAAAAATTTATTTATTCTAGTTTATTCAATTTATTGGCATATAAATATTCACAGTAGTCTCCAATAATCCTTTTGTATTTTTCAGACATTAGCTGTAATATCCCTTCTTCCTTTTCTGAATTTATTTGATTCACTCTCTTTCTTAATCTAAGTCTTTCAATATGGTTGATCTTTTCATAAAACCAATTATTAATTTTGTTAATATTTTCTGCTTTTTATAGTCTTTATTTCATTCATTTTTACTCTAATCTATTACCTCCTTCCTGCTGTTAACCTTGGGTTAAGTTTGTTCTTTTCCTAATTTCTTTAGGTATAAACTTAGGTTGCTGTTTTAAAAATCTTTATTTGTTAATGTAAAAATTTACCACTATAAACTTCCCTTTTTGTACTTCTTTTTCTACATTCAATTACTTTTGGTATGTTTTGTTTTCATTTGTCTTAAGATACTTTCTAATTTTTCTCGTAATTTGTTTTGTCCCATTGGTTGTTTAAATGTGTGTTGTTTAATTTCCTAATACATGTGCATTTTTTCAGTTTCTCTTCTGGTATTTATTTCTCCTTTTACTCTATTGGAAAATATACTTGGTATGATTTTAGTCTTCTTAAATTTATTTGAGACTTGTTTTGTAGCCTAACATATGGTCTATTCTGGAGAATAGTCCATGTACTCTAAAGAGGAATGTGTGCTCTGCAGTTGATGGGTGGAGTGTTCTGTACATTTCCGTTAAGTTGAAAAACACTAGCTCAATTAAACCTATCTGTATGGATGTATCGCCACCCATGTCTTCTGGTTACCTTTTGCATGGAATATCTGTTATTCTATCAACTACTTTTCAGTTTATGTATGTCCTTACATCTAATGTGACTATTTTGTGCACAACATAAATATTTTGTTTTGTCCATTCATCTAATCTGTGTCTTCAGACTGAGGAGTTGAATCATTTACATTTAATTACTAATAGGGGAAGCCTTACTATTGCTTGTTTCATTAAGATTTTAGAGTAACATGCTTTGATTACTTTTCATTTCCTTTTCTGTGTTTTCTACATATAATTTCTTTGGTTACCATGAGGATTACATAAAATACCCTAAAGTTATAACTATCTATTTTATGCTAATAACAACTTAAATTCAATCGCCTACAAAAAATACTCCTTTGCATCTCACTTCTACACAAATTTATATTATTTATGACACAAATTATATTTTCTATTCTGTGCCCATTAACATGGAATTATAGTAATTCTAAGAATTGTTTTGTCTTTTAAATTCTACACCAAATTAAAAGCTATTTATTGCATTATTACAATACAGGATTCTATTTGTGTCTCTACATTTACCTCCATTAGCAAGCTTTCTATTTTCATATGCTTTTGTGACATTGTCTATTGCCCTTTTGTTTCAAATTGAATGACTCCCTTTAGCATTTCTTCTAGAGCAGGCATATGGGTGGCAAACTACTTAAGCTTTTGTTTGAGGTTTTCATTTCCCTTTCATTTTTTCAAGACAGTGTTTCCAGATATAGTATTCTTGGTTGGCAGTTGTATATTTTTTTCCTTTCAGCACTTGAAATACATCATCCCAGTACACTCTGGTCTGTAATGTTTCTGCTGAGAAATCTACCGATAATTTTGTGAAAGCTACTTTTTATGTTAGACATTTTTTATTCTTACTGCTTTTAAGATTGTCTTTTTGTCTGCAACTTTTGACAGCATTATTATGGTTTGTCTCTCTATTAGTTGATTCTCTCATATTATAAAGAAATTCTTGGGATGGGGTAATTTGTAAAGAAAAGAGGTTTCATTGGCTCATGGTTTCACAGGCTGTACAGGAAGCATGGCAAGGGAAGACTGAGGAAGCATTTTATCATGGCAGAAAGCAAAGGGGAAGCAGACATATCTTATATGGCCACAGCAGTAGGCAGAGAGAGAGAGGGAAGGTGCTACACACTTTGAAATAATCAGATCTCATGAGCACTCACTCACTATCATGATAGTAACACCAAGGAGGAAATCCATCCCAATGATCCAATCATTTCCCAACAGGTCCCACTTCTAACACTGGGGATTGAATTCTGACATGAGATTTGGACACAGATCCAAACCATATCATTCCACTTTTGACTTCTTCCAAATCTCATGTCCTTCTTACATTGCAAAATAAAATCATGCCTTCCCAACAGTCCCCCAAAGTCTTAACTTATTTCAGCATTAACTCAAAAGTCTAAAGTCTTATCTGAGACAAGTCTAGTCCTTTCCACCTATGAGGTTGTAAAATCAAAAAACAAGTTAGTTACTTCCAAAAGACAATACAAGTATAGGCACTGGGTAAATACTCCCATTCCAAAAGGGATAAATCAACCAAAGGAAATGGCCTACAGTCCCCATGCAAGTCTGAAATCCAGAAATGCAATCACTAAATCTTAAAGCTCCAAAACAACTTTTGACTCTATGTCTCACATCCCAGGCACATTAGTGCAAGGGGTGGGGTCTAAAGGCCTTGGGCACCTCCACCCTTAAGGCTCTGCAGTGTACAGTACCTGCAGCTGCTGCATGGAATACATTATGTAGAGATTCATGTATGAAATATGTTTCTAACAGTGCTAGTTATTCCTTTTCATCATAACACTGGTATTTCAGTGAATGAATGTTTTCAGCACACTGTGGTGCAGATAATAAAATATGTGAAGGCATAGATATAGAAGATGATTCAAAGAGTTCTATTGTACATGTGAATCAGTAGAGTTTCTCAATAAAACAATGTGCTAACCCACTGTGGTATTTGTAATACACTATGTAAATATGTATATATGAAAGAAAGATAGTTCTGAAAGTGCTAGTTACTTGTGGCATCAGTGAGGTAATCTTTCAGTGAAAAATGTCTTTCCCACATCCTGGTACATGTAATATACTATGTAAAGACACATGTATCAATTATGTTTCTCAGACAGTTGTGTACATGAATTAGGACACTATTATTTCAGTGGAAGAATGTGTTCACCACATTGTAGTACATGGAATATATTATGTATATATACATGTATATAAGAAAATTTCAAACGAACACAAAATACAATGTTAAAAGTAAGTGTAAATATGTTAGTAACCACAATAAAAGATAACAGATTAAATATGTCTGTTCTCAAAGAACTTAAAACAGAATTACCATTTGACCCAGCAATCCCATGACTGTGTATATACCCAAAGGAATATAATTAATTATATCATAAAGACACATGCACATCTATTTTTATTGCAAAAATGTTCACAATAGCGAAGACAAATAATCAACTAAAATGCCCATCAATGGTAGACTGGATAAAGAAAATGTGGTATATATGCACCACAGAATACTGTACGACCATAAAAAGGAACAAGATCATTTTTTTTGCAGCAACATGGATGGAGCTGGAGACCATTATCCTAATCAAACTTATAAATGAACAGAAAACCAAATGTGACGTGTTCTCATTTATAAGTGGGAACTAAACAAAGAGAAAACACGGACATAAAGAGGTGAACAACAGACGCCATATAGGTTGGGAGGAGGGAGAGAATAAAAACATTATCCATCAGGTACTATGTTTATTACCTAGTTGACTAAATAATCTGTACACGAAACCCCACCATATGCAGATTACCTATATAACAACCCTGCACATGTACCCCTAAACCTAAATAAAAGTAAAAAATTGAGTTTATCAGTTTGGCTTTAAAAACTTTAAAAAAGTCTTAATAGCATAAACAAACACATGCTTGTATATACTCTGTAGCATTTATTAAAAATAAACTAGATCTTATGAATAACATGGAACTATCACCAGGTAAACAAAGGAAGGGACAAAACAGTAAGTATGTGTGTATGTAAATAATTTTATGCATGTGAATACACAGAAAACAAGTGGAAGCATATATTTATTTGGGGAGGGAGGGAAATTGAAGAGGCTAGAGAGTTGGGACACTCTCTTTTTAGTATACGTTTTGTATGGTTTCATTCTATTTTTTAGTTTTTATGAGGAAAATATACTAAAAAATGTCACATTCTGTTTCTTTTACTTTTAGAGAGGTGAATTCTTTCTATTCCAAAAATTCAACTTTTCTAGACTAAATAATCCTCATCTGATAAATCTGCTTTCAAATCTCAGCCTAATGACCATTTGGATTTTTTTTTTCACGTATATGATAGCTCTTTTTCCAAAAAGGATTATGGAACACTTCAGAATCCCTAGAGGAACTCAACCAAAAGGAAACACATAATAAATATCTGAGAAACTGAGCTAATTCTATTTTCATCCTATTTTTTCTTCTAAGATCAGGTTTCTATGACAAGCAAGATGAATAGATATGAAAGGTACTCAAAGGTTTAATCTTGATCTTTTTTTCAGAAACAAAAGTAAGCAATACTCTACTTTTAATACCTTTCCTTGAACATAAATTATCTGAAACTGAAGAGCTGCTTGAACTTAATGTTTACAGGTAGTCACATCCAAACCACATTGAAGTTTGTCTTTTCTAGGCTGCAACACTGTAAAACAAACTTAAGTTATATTTTGAAGTGACATTCCACATACTCGTTTGATGTATACATTAAAAATACAAGGAGTAGTTTGAGTAATATATGAGCCTGGATAATATAGTCTTGAAAATAAAAGAATCAAGGTGGGGAAGGGTATAATTCACTGAAGCAGAGACATATATTCTCTACTCATTTCCATTACAAAAAATTGCTTAGCTTTGAGTTTCCAATTTGAACTTAATATTGACAGCGAATAATTTCTACCATCTCTGGAGCCATCATACACAAGTAGAAATGTGACTATACTAGGAAGACATTATGCAGGATAAGGATCCAAACACAAAATCAGTAATAAGAAACATAGCAACAATCTATGGGTTAAATTACCAAGAAAATAAAATTATGTTGTAACATTTCATATTCTCATTATGAAAAATGTTAGAACATGTATTTTTATGATGTTTTATATTTTTGTCACAGAGTATTTATAAAATTGGAGATGTTTTATAGCAATTTCTGTATCTTTCACAGTAATTATCAGAATATTATGTAACCCTGAGGAAATGTTGATCTTTAAAATACAAGAAATCTTTTTCTTAACACAAACGTTATAAGCAGGAAAATATGACATTAATTTAATCTAACTTTATTGTGTTTTTAAAATAGCATATTTCTATGAAAACATATTCTAAGATTAGCCTCAATCTCCTAATGGGTATGTGCATGTGAGAGTGTGTGACTGCAAAACTATCTACATGTACCCACCGTGTAATTTCTCTAAAAGATATTGTTTGCTTATACGTGGACACAAATTACACAGATTCATGAAAAGTTATTGGAATTGGAATTTTATGGGTATTTTAAATACACTAGAATAATAAATTCTTAGGAAAAACTTAAAATTGTGACAGACTTTAGAATTCATTTAGTTCACAGTAGTATCACTAACCATGAAGGGTATTATCTGTGGTACCTTGAGAAATTATCTAGGAAGCTTCTTACTTGATAAGTGACCTAACCTATATTTGGAGCTATTTTGATTGTTATAACCTTTTTTCTTTTAGGATGAGTGTTTCCTCCTGGTAAAATTCACCTATAAATTTTAGTTCTTCCTTACAGATCAGTCATTCTCAAAGTGAGGTCATCAGATTTCATAGCCTTACAAAATTATTCATTGGAATAAAACATATATAATCTTTTAAAAAACCATAAAAGACAGGGTATCAGTGGGACTATCAGCATGAGGACCACTAAAGTTTTCTTACTTTCATAACTTTTTAAATACCTGGTAAAATGTGTGAAAATACATTTGTTCAGGATTATGGAAATGAAACAAAGGTTTGCACTGATCAGAGATAATTTATTCCAGAAAAAAAGAATTTAAGTAAGAACAAAATTTTTGGCATTTCACTTGCTCTATTCCCACCTCCCCTTCCTCAGCTCTGTAGCACCCTTGAAAACCAATATCCTGCAGTCACTGTGAAAAGCAGCAGATTGGTAGCTAATGGAGTAAGAATAGTGTTGGAGCTATTTCAAAGCTCCATTTTCTGAGAATTTATCATTATTTATGATTCTGAGGGTTTCTTGGAAGACCTCATTCCGAGAACTTATCTTTCTTGGACCTTACTCAGAGCTTACCCAATAAGAACAACCTTTCACTGGAAGCACTGGTAAAAAATAATCCATAGTAATAGTTTAATATCACAGCTGCGTGAGGAAGAGGACAAGATTTGATGTGAGCAACAGAGATTAAAAGTAAAAGCTGAGGAACAAGATTTCCATAGGCAGCTTATTCATGGGAATCTAGAAAGCCATACACCTCTGTAGAATTGTTCTCATGCTCAAAAGAAGAATGAGAAGGCCCAACACACACACCACTGGCTAATCCTGAGGCTCCGTAGAAACAGAAAAAAAATAAATACTAAGGCAAAGAAGTAAACGGCCTGTCTTTAAGATACGCCATAACAACACAGAGCCCCTAAGAAAAGAAAGTGACACTTATTGGCTATACGCAAGGAAGTTTCTGGCCAACATAGGTGATGACAAAGCTAATAGAGCAGAGACTTCAGTGGCCATGCAAGACAAAGAATACAAACACCATAGAATTATTTTAGAAAAGTGAGCATACTAGCAACAACAAACAACAACAAACAATTCTAAAGTGGGGAAAAATTTTGGTTTCCACAGTTTCCAAACTATATTATATCCAATGTCCAGTTTCAATGAAAGATTATGAGGTATGTGAAAAAAGTTATGGTCTATACATGGATAAAAAATGGTTAACACGCTATTCCCGAGGAAGACATGACATTGAACTTAATAGGCAAAGAATTTAAATCAGCTGTTTTAAACTTGCTCAAATAATTATGGACAATCATAACTAAAGAAGCAAAGAACATATAAAAATGTTGTATCACCAAACAGACAATATCAATAAAGATATAGAAATTATTTTAAAGACTCAAATAGACATTCTTAAGTTTAAATTACAGGAAATAAATAAATTACTAGTGAGTCTTGACAGCAGAATTGAGCCAGAAAAAGAACACATCAGTAAATCTTAAGATAGGTCAATTAAGATTATTCAATCTGAGAAACAGAGACTTTAAAATGAAGAAAATTGAACCAAGCCTAAGGTCCCTTGAGACACCACCAAGCATACCAAATAGGAAAAATGTGAGTCTCAGAAGGAGAGGAAAGAGATAATAGGGCAGAATGTGTATTTTAATAAATAACAGCTAAAATATTTCTAAATTTGATGAAATACATGAATCTACTCATTAAGAAGCTCAATAAACTCCAAGTAAGATGAATCTAAAGAGATGCTCACAGAAACACATTATAATCAAACTGGAAAGACAAAGAGAGAACCCTGAAAGCAGCAAGAAAGGAGTAAATAATTGTATATGAGAAATCCTCACTAACAGTAGCAGCTGATTTAACATCAGAAACCATGTTGGACACAGGGTGGGAGTATGACAAATTCAACGTATTAAAGCAGTGCCACTCCCCCCACCTTTTTGGCACCAGGGACCGGTTTTATGGAAGACAATTTTTCCACAGACAGCGTTGGGGCTATGGTTTCAGGATGAAACTGTTCCATGTCACATTATCAGGCGTTAGATTCTCACAAGGAGTGAGCAACCTAGATCCCTCATATGTATAGTTCACAATAGAGTTAGCACTCCTGTGAGAATCTGATGCCACTGCTGATCTGACTGAAGTCAGAGCTTAGGTGGTAATGCTCACTCACCTGCCACTCATTTATTGTAAAGAATTGCTGATATGATTATGAAAGCTAATCCCAAGGTTTTCAGGGTGAGTCAGAAAAGTGGAGATCTGGGATTGCCGATAGTATGGTCCTGGTTTGAAGGCTGGCAGACTTGAGACCCAGAAAGAGCTGTTGTTTCAATTCAAACCCAAAGGCAGGAAAAAGACTGAGGTCTCATTCTGAAGGCTAACAGGAAGAATTATCTCTTACTTGGAAAATAATCAGCCTTTCAATTTTATTTAGGCTTTCAACATGTTGGATGAGGCCCATCCACTTTAGGCAGGGAAATCTGCTTTACATAGTCTACCAAATGGAAAAGTTAATGTCATATAAAGCTACTCACATGAATAGTCAGAATAATGTTGGACCAAATATCGGGGTACACTATGGCCTAGTCAAAGTGACAGATAAAAATCACCATCACATAATTCCTTTGTCATTTGTTTTGCTATGATTTTGAGTTATTTTCTTAGTGGCTTCTCTTGGGCGGGGGTTACGATTAACATCTAAATTTATAACAATCGTTTAGATTAGTAATAAAATTTCACTTGTATACAAAGATTTGCTTCTATATAGCCCCATTTTACTAGAAGATAATAGTTATAAACCAATAAATAAATTTATTCTGTCTTTTATATTTACATATGTAGTGACCATGGAATGTTACCTATGTAATTTAACCCATATGGCATGTATGTTACCTATGCCATGGAATGTGGTTTTGTTAATTCTTCATGCGGATTAAAGGTAGTGCCTAGTGCATTTAAATTTCAGCCTGAAGCACTCCTGTTTGTATTTCTCGTAAGTTAAGTCTGCTAGTGGTGACTTATCTTAGCTTTTATTTGAGAATGTCTTAATTTGTCTTCCATTTTTGAAGGATTGTTTTCCTGCACATAGAATTCTTGGTCTTTAACACAGAGGTTCCCTACCCCTAGGCTGCACTAGAACAACACTGTAATTTAACTAGACCTACCAAGCATCTATAGAGTACTCTGTCTCACAACAGAAGTGTACACATTATTTATAGGTCTATCTTGAAAACTATTATGTATGCTTGAAAAAAATGTAATAATCTATATTAAAAAAGAAAAATACTAAATACAAAGCTTGCAGAATAAAGAAAATAATAAAAATTGGAGTGGAAATAATTGAAATAAAAACTAGAAAAAATAATTATTAGAATATTGACAAATCATTAAGTAAACTGAGCAAATAAAAGATTAAAAAATTTGCAGATGGTGACAAATCTTTGGCTAGACTGAAAAACAATAAAAAAGGGACACTATTATCTACCAGATAGAAGTTAAAAAGATCACAAGGGAGTATAATAAGCAATTATATGTAAACAAATTATATAACCTGGATGAAAAGGAAAAATTCCCAGAAAGACACAAAGTATTGAAACCGATTCAAAAAGAAGTAGAAAATCTAAGTAGACCAATAACAACTAAAGAGACTGAATCAGTAACCGTCAAGTTTTCCACAAAGGAAAACCTATGACTAGATGTTTTCCCTGGTAAATTCTAACAACTGTTTAAAAAGTAATTCACACAATTCCTTAACCAATTCTTTCAAAATATAAGAGGAGAAAACATTTTACAACTCAACCTATGAGGCTACCCTTACACTAATACCAACACCAGGAAAAAATAAATAAATAAAGGAAAACAATTTCTACTAACCAATATTTTCATTGATATAGATGCAAAAATCCTAAACAAAACATTAGCAGATCAAATTAACCCCCACAGTAAAAGAATTATACTCCATGATGAAGTGGGATTTATTCCAGGAGTACCAGGTTTCATTAATGTAAAATTAATCAATGTAATATATTAATAGAATAAAGGACAAAATCTAAAGTGATATATCGATAGATGTAGAAAAAGCATTGCACAAAAACCAACACCATTTCATAATAAAAAATACTTAAGAAACTAAATATGGAAATGAACTTTCTCTATCTGCTAAATGGCATCCATGAAAAAAGTGCAGCTAACATCATACTTAACAGTGCAAGACTGAAACCTTTCCCTGCAATATCAACAGAACAATGATGTCTATTCTTGATAGTTCTATTCAACATCGTATGAAAAGTTCTAACTTACACCAATATAGGCAAGAGAAAGCAAATAAATAATAACGATCTTTAGCCCTTCCGGTTAACTGTATTCCTAGGGGGGGTGTGTGTGTGTGTGTGTCTGTCTGTCTGTCTGTCTATTGTGAATGGGACTGTATTCTTGATTTGGCTTTCACTTCAGATGTCACTGATGTGTATAAATGTGACTGATTTAACAAAAACAGTATGGTAATGGTACCAAAACAGACATATAAACCAATGGAACAGAATAGAGACCTGAGAAATAATACCACGTATCTACAACCATAGGATCTTTGACAAAGCTGAGAAAAACAAGCAATGGGGATAGGATTACCTATTTAATAAATGATGCTGAGAAAACTGGCTAGCCATATGCAGAAAACTGAAACTGGACCTCTTCCTTACATCTTATATAAAAATTAACACAAGATGGATTAAAGACATAAATGTAAAACCCAAAACTATAAAAACCCTAGAAGAAGGTATCTAGGCAATACCATTCAGGACGCAGGCACAGGAAAAAATTTTATGACCAAGATGCCAAAAGCAATTGAAACAAAAGCAAAAATTGACAATGGGACCTAATTAAACTAAAGAGCTTCTGCACAGCAAAAGAAACTATCATCGGAGTGAAGGGACAACCTATGGAATGAAAGAAAATTTTTGCAATCTACCCATCTGACAAAGGCCTAATATTCAGAATCTACAAGGAACTTAAATTTACAAAAATCCCCACAAATTACTCCATCAAAAAGTAGGCAAAAGACATGAACAGACACTTTTTAAAAGAAGACATATATGCAGCCAACAAACATATGAAAAATAGCTCAACATCACTGATCATTAGAAAAATGCACATCAAAGCCACAATGAGATACCATCTTATGCCAGTCATAATGGACATGGAATCAACCCAAATGCCCATCAATGATAGATTAGATTAAATAAAAAAATGTAGTACATATACACCATGGAATACTATGCAGCCATAAAAAGGAACAAGATCACGTCCTTTGTAGGAACATGAATGAAGCTGGAACCCATTATCCTCAGCAAACTAACACAGGAACAAAAAGCCAAACACCTCATGTTCTCACACATAAGCGGGAGCTGAACAATGAGAACACATGGACACAGCAAGGGAAACAAGACACACCAGGGCCTATGGGGGGCAAGGGGAGGGAGAACATCAGGATAAATAGCTAATGCACGCTGGGCTTAATACCTAGGTGATGGGTTGATAGGTGCAGCAAACCACCATGGCACATGTTTACCTATGTAACAAACCTGTACATCCTGTATGTGTATCCTGGAAATTAAAATTTTTCTTTAAAAAAGTGACTGATTTTTGCACACAGATTTTGTATGCTGAAACTTTGCTAAAGATGTTTATCAAATCCAGGAGCCTTTGTGTAGAGACTATGGGGTTTGCTGTGTATAAAATCATACTGTCTGCAAAGAGAGATAGCCTGACTTCCTCTCTTCCTATTTGGATGTCTTTCATCTATTTCTCTTTCCTGATTGCTCTGGCTAGGACCTCCAGTACTATGTTGAATAGAAGTGCTAAGAATGTGTATCCTTGTCTTATTCCAGTTCTCAATGGGAAAGTTTCCAGCATTTGCCCATTCAAAATGATGTTGGCTAACAATTTGTGATACATTGTTTATTATTTTGAAGTATGTTCCTTTGCTGCCTAGTTTGTTGAGGGCTTTTAACATGAAGGAATATTGAATTTTATCAACCTTTTCTGTGTCTACTGAGATGATCATGTGGCTTTTGGTTTTTGTTCTATTTGATGAATCACATTTATTGATTTGCATATGTAGAACAAATCTTGCATCCCAGAAATAAGGCCTACATGATCATGGTAGATTAGCTTTTTGATGTGTTGTTGGATTTGCTTTTGTTAGTGTCGGTTTAAGATGTTTCCATCAAAAAAAAAAAAGATGTTTGCATCCATGTACTTCAAAAATGTTGGATTAAATTACACACCACTGGTGAAAAAAATCACAAACAATAGAAACAAGTGGAAAAAACATTCCATGCTAACGGATAGGAAGAATCAATATTGTTAAAATGTCCACACTGCCCAAAGTAATGACAGATTTAATGCTATCTGTATCAAACTACTAATGACATTTTTCACAGAATTAGAAAAAAAAGAAAACTACTCTAAAATTCCTATGGAACCAAAAACAAGAGTCTGAATAGCCAACGCAATCCCATGCAAAAAGAACAGTCAAAGGCATCACTCTACCTGACTTCAAACTGTACTAGAAGGCTACAGTAAGCAAAACAGCAGGGTACTGGTACAAATAAAAGACACATAGACCAATGGAACAGAGTAGAGCACCCAGAAATAAAGCTGCACACCTATAAACATCGAATCTTTGACAAAGTCAAGAGTAGCAAGCAGTGGAGAAAGGACACTCTATTCAATAAATGGTCCTGGAATAACTCACTAGCCATATGCAGAATAATGAAACAGGCCTCCTTCATTACACCATATACAAAAAATCAACTCAAGATGGATTAAGGCCTTAAATGTAAAACCTAAAATTCTAAAAATCCTAGGAAACAAGCGTAGGAAATACCATTTGGTAACATAAGCCCTGGCAATAATTTCATTGAAAAAACTCCAAAAGCAATTGAAACAAAAACAAAAATTGACAAGAGGGCCCGCATTAAACTAAAGAGCTTTAGTAGAGCTAAAGAAACTATAAACAGACAATCTACAGAATTGAGAGAAAATATTTATAAACTATGCATCTGTCAAAGGTCTAATGGCAACCATCTAAACAAATTAACAAGCAAAATACAAACAACCCCATTTATAAATGGGCACAGGACATGAACAGGCACTTTTCAAAAGAAGATATACACATAGCCAACAAGCATATGAAAAAATTTTCAATATCACTAATAACAGAGAAATGCAAATCAAAACTACAAAGAGATACTATCTCACACCCGTCAGAATGGCTATTAATAATATGTCAAAGAATTACAGATGCTGGTGAACTTGCAAAGGAAAGGAAATGCTTATACATTGCTAGTGGGAATGTAAATTAGTTCAGGCATTGTGTACAAAAGTTGGAAATTTTCACAAAGAACTTAAAACCAAACAACGATTCAACCCAACAATCCTGTTACTGCGTATGCAACCAAATGAATATATATTGTTCTACCATAAAGACACATGCACCTGTATGATAATTACAGCACTATTCACAATAGAAAAAAACATGGAATCAACCTAGATGTCCATCAATGAGTGTGTATGTACAGCATGGAACACTATGCAGCCATAAAACAAAATGAAATCATGCTCTTTGCAGCAACATGAATGGAGGTGGAGATCATTTTATTCTAAGCAAATTAACACAAAAACAGAAATCCAAATACTGCATGTCCTCACTTGTAAGTGGGAGATAAATCTTTTATGCACATGGACACAAAGAAGGGAAATACAGACACTGGGACCTAGTTATGGGTAGATAGTGGGATGAGGGTTAGGATCAACAAACTACTCATCAGGTACTATGGTCACTTTCTGGGTAACAAAACAATCTGTATAGCTAACCCCATGACATGCAATTTACCCATGTGACAAACCTACATATCTACCCCTTGGACCTAAAATAAGAGTTGGAAAGAAAATAAAGGATGATACTGAAAACAAACCAAACAAACAAACAACCCCAGAAATAATAGGTATAGAAATTAGAAAGGAAGAAATAAAACTATCTATTTGTACATTATATAATCTTTTATCAGGCAAATCCTAGGGAATTCACAAGGAAACTGTAAGAATTAATAATACACAAGTTTACATGTTGCAACTCTTTTAGAATTTGTCTAGCTGGTTTTCAGGTTTTTACCAGGAAACTCATGAAAATGCACATGCACACACACACACAGACACACACGAGTTTACCAAAATTTCAGAATCCAAAACTAAATACAATACTAAATTTTATTATGATACAATAGACATGAACAATCTGAAAAGTAAATTAAGAACATGGTTTCATTTACAATAGCATCAAAAGGAACAGAATACTGAGGAATATGTTAACAGAAGAACTGCAAAACTCATACACTCAGGACTACAAAATATAGTAGAAAGAAACAGAAGAACATCTGTACAAATGGAAAGACATCTACTATTCATGGATTGGAAGATTAATAACATTGATAAAATGACAATGCTCCTTAAGTGATCTATGGTTTAAACTAAATCCTCATGTGTGGTGAAGAGAAGTTAATAGGGGAGAGTGCTAATAGGTACAAAGGTTCATATATGTGCTAATGAAAAGTGTTCTAGAATTAGAACTATGCAGTAATTTAAAAAACACTAAATTATAAATTTTAAAGGGGTAAAATTTATGCTATGTGAATTATATCTTTAAAAAGAAAAACTTTTACTAATATTTGAGACATATACACATAGTGAATATATGTTCAAACTACTTTTGCTGAATTCAGAAATTGTTTTTCAACAGTCATATTTTATCAATAGTTCACATTTATTTTGTGATTAAATTACTCCACACTCATCTTCACTCCCTAACCTCCTCTACCATTACCAAAAATATTACTATCAGATCAGTTCAGTGTACATGGGTGGAGGCAATTTGATTATTGTAGCCCAAGATATTTATATTGAAATCATAGATGTATTTTCCTTCCTATGATGTGCAGACAACTAGACACATGGGTCAGAAATGAAAGTGAAAATTCGGATTGTTAAGAAGACAAATTAACATTATCTGTAGCTGAGAGTCATTCAATGTCCACCAAACCCATATTTTTTTCCCCTGGACACACAAACTGTATTTCTCAACCCCTCTAGGTGAAGCCATTTGAGTAGTTGTGACCAGTAAAAGGTATATAATAATATATGACATGCCCAGGCCTGGTTGTTAAAATGTTTTATGTAATACTCCATGTTCTTTCATCATGTTCACTCACAGATAGATGTAAAGAATCGAGCAACTGCCCCAAGGCCTTAGGGAATATTGGAGCCACTAGAAGGAAAGAATCATGTTGCCTGAGTCATGCAAATGAGTAACCCAAGCTTGAATTTCCACATTGGATGCTTCATCAATGAGTAATAAACTCTTAACATGTTAAAGAACTGAGGTTTGGCTATTACAATTCACTACTGTTAAATTTCTGTGATTAAATACATTATTTCTCTAACAAATTATATGAGGAAGTTAGGGGCCTCTCTAAAGTCACTGATCAACCTGCAAGAAGCTTTAAAATGCATGAATCAAAAATAAATATAGGCTACGAATGGGGACTCATGGCTGTAATCCCAGTACTTGTGGAGGCCAAAGTGGTCAAATCGTTTGAGTGCAGGAGTTTGAGTCCAGCCTAGAAAACATAGTGAGACCCTGTTTTTACAAATAATTTAAAAAATTAGCTGGGCATGGTGGTGCGTGCCCGTGGTCCCTGTCTACTTGAGAGGCTGAGGTGAGAGCATCAGTTGAACCCAGGAGGCATAAATCGCAGTGAGCTGAGATCACGCCACTTTACTCCAGCCTGGACAACAGAGCAGGACTTTGTCTCAAAAACAAATAAACATTTATATACTTATATATAAATAAATATGTATATACTTATATATCAATATAAATGTTACAAACATATAAATATTATATAAACATATAAATATATACATTTTATAAATATATAAATATATTTATATGTAAAACACTTTTAACTCTTCTGAAGTGTTAAACATTGTTAGCTAATCTTTTTCTACTCACACTAGGGAAATAAGCAAGCATTGAATTTAGCAGGCATTAGCAAAAACAAATTCAAGTTTATTAAGATAGTTAATTTACATCTAAGTATTCATATTCCTATAAAATTTTAATATTTATGCTTACTATCATCAGAGCCCATTTTATGCAAAAAATTTAAGTCAAAGAGAAAAATATTGCAGAGTTTATACTCAACTGTAATTACTCAGATCTGGAGAAGATCTGGTACACAGAGAGGCATAGCTACGCTTCCCAATTCACTCATGCATTCTACAGGTATGGTTCATGAGGTGAAAAAAGCCTAGATTCATAATCAAAGTGGTGTTATAAAAGAACTACGGGTTTGCTAGCTTGACGGAGGGAAAGCACTCTTAAAAAAAACAATTTGAATGTTTTTATAGCAATCAAGATAGGTGGTAGGACCTTGATTTAAAATGTAGCAGTAGAACAGAGAATAAGGAGCAGGCCTAAGAAATGGTAGAACACAGCTAGGTGTGGTGGCTCATGCCTGAAATCCCAGCACTTTGGGAGGCGGAGGATCAGGAGTTCAAGACCAGCCTGACCAGCATGGTGAAACTCCATCTCTAGTAAAAATACAAACAAATTAGCCAGGCGTGGTAGCGTGTGCCTGTAATCCTAGGTACTGCAGAGGCTGAGGCAGGGGAATTGCTTGAACCAGGGAAGTGGAGGTTGCAGTGGGCCGAGATTGTGCCACTGAACTCCAACCTAGGCAACAGAGCAAGACTCCATCTCAAAAAAAAAAAAAAAAAAGAAAGAAAGAAAAGAAAAAAGAAATAAATGGCAGAATGCATGGACTAGATAAATATTATAAAATAACAATCTACATTACTTCCACTAGTCCTGTAGGGAGACTGGGATAATGATAAATAGAAAAACAGAATTTGGAAGTAAGAATGTAAAAACATATTTGTGGGGGTTTGGGTAAAGGACTTCAAGTCCTTCATATGAAGATGATATTTGAAGTTTTGAGAGTGACTGAGCATTTTGAGAAAATCAATACAGAGCTGAACATACAGTTACCCACAAGAAGCTGAAAAGCAAAGTATCAGTAATCAATACAGAAGAAAGGCATTTGGAGATGAATCAAGAAAGTAAAGACTCAGTATATTCATCCATTCTTATACTGCTGTAAGAAACTGCCTGAGGCTGGGTCATTTATAAAGGAAAGAGGTTTAATTGACTCACTGTTCCACCTGACTGGGAAACCTCAGGAAACTTACAATCATGGTGGAAGGGAAAGCAAACATGTTCTTTTTCACATGATGGCAGGAAGGAGAAGTGTCAAGCAAAGAGGAAAAAGCCTCTTATAAAACCATCAGTTCTCATGAGAACCCACTCACTATCATGTAAACAGCAGCATGGGGTAACCATGCCCGTGATTAAATTACCTTTCACTGGGTCCCTCCTATGACCTATGTGATTATAGGAACTACAATTCAAGACAAGATTTAAGTGAGGACATAGCCAAATTATTTCATTCTGCCCATGGCCCCTACCAAATTTCATGTCTTCACATTTCAAAACACAGTCATGCCCTTCTGGTAGTCCCCCAAAGTTTTAACTCATCCCAGAATTAACTCTAAAGTCCAAGTCCAAAGTCTCATCTGAGACAAGGCAATTCCTTTCCACCTATGAGCCTGTAAAATCCAAACAAGTTAGTTACTTCCTCGATACAATGGAAGTACAAGCATTGGGTAAATACATCCATTTCAAAGGAAAAAAATTGCCAAAACAAAAAGGTTACAGGCCCTATGCAAGTCTGAAATCCAATATGGCAATAATTAAATCTTAAAACTCCCAAATAATCTCTCTGACTCCATGTCTCACATCCAGGTCAAGCTTATGCAAGAGGTATGCTCCCAGAGTCTTGAACAGTGCCACCCCTGTGGCTTTACAGGATACAACCCTATCAGTTGCTTCACAGGCTGGCATTGAGCATCTGTGGCTTTTCCAGGTGCAGGGTGCAAGCTATCAGTGGATCTACCATTCTGGGGTCTGGAGGATCATGGTCTTCTTCTCACAGCTCCATTAAGCACTGCTCCAGTGGGGACTGTTGTGGGGGTTTGACCCCACATTTCCCTTTTGCACTGACCTAGCAGAGGTTCTCTATGAGGGCTCCACCTCTGCAGCTCACCTCTGCCTGAACATCCAGGCATTTCCATACGCCCTCTTAAACCTAGGCAGATGTTCTCAAACCTCAATTCTTGTCTTCTGTGCACCCGCAGGACCAACATCACACTGAAGCTACCAAGGCTTGGGGCTTGCACCCCCTGAAGCAATGTCCTAAGCTGTATGTTGGCCCCTTTAAGCCATAGCTGGAGCTGAAGCAGTTGGGACACAAGGAACCATGTGTTAAACCTGCACAGAGAAGTGGGGCCCTGGGTTCAGCATGGGACCCTCTCCCTGGCCTGCAAAACCATTTTCCCTCCTAGACCTCCAGGCCTTTGGTGGGAGGGGCTGCCATGAAGTTCTCTGACATACCCATTGTCTTGGTGATTAACATTCAGCTCCTCGTTACTTGTGGAAATTTCCACACTGGGCTTCAATTTCTCCCCAGAAAATTGGTTTTGCTTTTCTATCACATCATCAGGCTGCAAATTTTCCAACATTTTATGTTCTGTCACTTTGTGAACACTGTGAGGCTAAGAATTTTTTTTCTCCAGATACCCTAAATTATTTCTTTCAAGTTCAAAGTTCCACAGATTTCTAGAGTAGGGCAAATTGCTGCCAGTCTCTGTGCATAGCAAGAGTGACCTTTACCCCAGTTCCCAACAATTTCCTCACCTTCATCTGAGATTACTTCAGCCTGGAATTTGTTGTCCATATCGCTATCCACATTTTGGTCAAAGACAGTAAACAATTCTCCAGGATTTTCCAGATTTTCCCACATTTCCCTGTCTTCTTCTGAGCCCTCCAAACTGTTCCAGCCTTTGCCCGTCACCCAGTTCCAAAGTCACTTCCACATTTCTGGGTATCTTTACAGCAGCACCCCACTCTCTGTGGTATCAATTTCCTGTATTGGTCTATTCTTACACTGCTATAACAAAGTGTGTGAAACTGGGTCATTTATAAAGGAAGGAGGTTTAATTGAGTTTGTGTTCTGCATGGCTGGGGAGGCCTCAGGAAACTTCCCATCATGGTAGAAGGAAAAATGAACACGTCCTTCCTCACATGATGGCATCAAGGACTAGCACTGAGCAAACAGGGAAAAGCCCCTTATAAAACCATCAGATCTTGCGAGAACTGACTCACTATCATGCAAACAGCAGCATGGGGGTAAACACTTCCATTATTAAACTACCACCCACTGGGTTCCTCCCATGTCACATTAGGACGGTGGGAACTACAATTCAAGATGAGATGTGGGTGGGGACACAGCCAAATCAATCACTCAAGGACTCTAAGAAAGAAGTTTCAGTGAGCCAACACTATAAGGATGCTTAACTCTTAAGAGATAGCTAGGAGTAAATGAATCCACATACCATATTCCATCCATTTTCTTCTGGATAAATTTTACCTTTAAAATAGGGGATGGAGATTATATGGTGATAGAGTTCTAACAGCAGTGTGAATCCCCAACACTAGTCATGTTAAGAATGGACTCTACAACTCGGTTACAAAGACTTATGAATAACATATAAACATAATTGTGAACTCCTTAGTGGCTACTAGAAAGCTCTTAAGTGTGTTACAATTTCTACTGCTAACACTGAAAATCAGCATAGGGAAATTACCTGGGGCTTGAATTAATTATTAAATATTGAAGAGAAGAAAATAATCCAGCAAATATGACCTATTTTATAATGTGATAAATTTAATAAATAACTTTAATCAGTGACAGATCTGAAAATGGTATACTGTCATACTACTTCTTGTTTACTGAAAAATGTATATTTAGAAAACAGAGAAAATATACCCAAAGCATATGTTTCTGAGGAAAATATTAAATACATAAGTACATTTTATTATCCTTCACCCTTTTACCTTGCTGCATTATGTATATAACAATAATAATCATTTTAAGTGAAACATAGAAATGAGAGCAAGGTATCATGAAAATAAAATTAAAGCTCCTTTCTAAGAAGAAAATTCAGAAATATTCACATGAAATAAATGAAATTAATCATCTGCATATATTACATTAAAATGTTGTCTTAAACTAAAATTTACTGTAGCCACTTCTGCCTTCTGATTTCTATCTTTGAGACTCTGTAACATTCCAGGGGTGAGGCTGGTTATTTGTATGCCCACCACTACTCTGACAACAATGATGGTGCAGGCAGGGGGATGGGAAGTGGTGCACTCATGTCAGGAGCAGTGGCATGGAAGGATGCATGAGCACATGTGCACTGGCAGGAAAGAAATGCTAGGTCAGCTGGCATACATACATACCAGCAAAGTGGTGTAGAGTGTGCTAGTGGGCGAGTGCCTGCAAGCAAAGCAGCATAGGGGAGGCTCCTTGGTGGGGAGGGCACAAGCAGGCTGATCTGTGTCTCCAAGGGCTGCTCCTGTGGAGCACTCTGCGAGTCAGGCACAGTAAACCAGTACAGGAGCCATGATATGGCCCTCAGGAGGTACCTAGGGGCTGTACTGCAAGCAGGCATAGCTAGGCTGGACTTCTGAAAGAGGCCAGCAGATGTAGGGGTGTTCAGAATGGACCTACCTTGTCTGCTGAGCAAGACCATCCTGCATAATTCAGGTCTGGCAGTTCCTCTAGGGCTAAAGTATTCTACGGGAGCAAGTCAATCCTAGGGAAACAGGATTGTTTCCTAGGATTGGAAAGTCCTGGCCATGTTACACTATAGATGCTCCCGCATCAAACCCTCTGGGCTCTGCCCTGGCTGGAGTTCTGCCCCTACCACTTCTCTAAGCAGCTCTCCCTGGCAACTCACACATCTGTGGTAGTCAAGGGGTCTCCTCCTACTGGGATTACAGAGGCCCACAGTGAGAGCAGTTGCTCCTTGGCTGTTCGACCTACTCCCCTCCACAGGAATTGTTAGGGGCCAAGAATTTGCAGGTTCCTCCTCCTTCAGCCCAGCCTCTGTGTCTTCCCTCTATTTGCTCTAAATGTTCCCTCTGAAGATCTGCTAGGAGTACACCAGTCTTCCCAATGTCCCAGTCCCTCAGTTGGAGATGTTCCTCCTGGCTGTGTCTAGTCAGCCATCTTGGAGTAGAAGTATACTCAAAACTTTTTAAAAAGTCTGCAACTCATTGAGATAACTGTATGTATGCCTACGCACAAGGACTTGAGTTTGACATTTAGGTTAGACCAGCACTGAGAACAAAGGACTTTCATGGTAGGTGACACTGAAAGTTCAGTGGAAGCAGGAAATTATTAGCAGGAATAACCAAGAGAACATATGAGCAAGGACTCACTGGAATTTTCTGAAGAATACATTTCTTCTCAGAATATGAAATTTTATTTATCAAATAACAAGCTTGCCTCGAGTAACAGCAAGACAATGGTAGATACGGAGATCCAGGTAATATCAAAGTTCAGTTATGGTATTTGACCTAGATTTTATCACAGGAATGTATAACTAGTTTAACATAACTAAATATATAGCCTGATATTTTAAAGCACACAAACCCACATATATATATAAATATATATAATACATACAGATATATGTACAAAATTATACCATTAATACTGTTTTTAATCTCCTTTGGTTACTCAGTATGTCATGAGCATTTTATCCTTTCAAATAAAGTTCTAAAGTATCATTATCAATAGTTAAATATGCTGTATTACCAATTTATAGGCTAATCTACTATGAAATGTAGTAAAAAATAGTCACTGCACTTTTGAGCATTCAAAAAACATTTTCCCAATGCCTGTGTTGTGCCTGACAATCCTAGGCTTATGGGAAAAAGATGATTTCAATTAGTTTACAAAGTAAAGCAATGATTTTCAAGAAAGGGCTCATAAGTAAATCAACTCCCTCTTTCATTTGCTTTAGAGCCACTGTATTTTGCATTTTTTAAATTTTTGCTTAGCCTTAAGTAAATAAAAGGTCATTATAAAACGAAATTTAAAGAAAATTAACTTTTTGAATTCAAACCTAGTATACTGAGAAACATGATCTAGTAGAAGAGAGAAAATGCTTATCATAGGAATACAATAGAAGCTTAAACTCCTGGAAATTCTTAAAGTTTGATCATTTTCCTGACTTGCTGTAACTCCACAGGATGTCTCTGTCAGAAGGAAGAAGATACAATGTCGGAAAATGTTTCCCTACTAATAAACATAAGTGATTATATTAAAGGAAAACTATAGGAGAAAATGGTTTCAAGGTTATGAGCTCTTACATCAGGATGGAAGACTTTATAACACTGAAAATTTAATAGTAGCAACAACTTAATGGGCCTTTAGCTACAATGACCAAAATATGTGACAGACTTAGGTCTTTACTTGGTAATTATATAGTTGCTAAATGACTGTGTAATCCAGGCCATTGTCATCCCTCTTTCCATAAACCGAATATTCTTTTAATTGATAATAAATAATTTCTAAAGATGCTTAAAAAACAAAAAGCAGAGGGAGGTGTTAATGAGTCTAACTCTCAATCAAGTTATTTGTAGTTATGACTTCTCTTTCTAAGCACTTCATTTTTTTAACCTTCAAAGCCACTATACTAAACTTTTGAAGGACTTTTAATCAGACTACAAATATTAACAATATTTACCATATTTAATAAAACTTATTCTCTGCCCTCAATCTAGTTGGGGAAATGAAACAAACTTAGGACAAAATATCAAACAATATATTTCAGTAGGCAACTGCAAAACAAATTATATGATACAAGTTATAAATAGTTGAGAAAGAGAGATGAAAGAAGGTGGGGGTCGTCAGGAAAGATGTAAGAAATATGTCCTGTAGTATGAGTGGTATTGAGATAGGCAGAAGATTGACTCAAAACCATCATGTCCACTCACTGTAAAAAACCTAAGTTATTTATAGTTCCAACTGATTTTACTACAACAAAAAAATGCTTGGTCATGGCTCAAGTCCAAAAAATGCTCTTGATTTATTGTACCCTATTGTTTATTTTCTATATTTATTGGGCTCCTGATCTGCAAACATGTGGTCCCCTAGAACTATATCAACTTTTTCCTCCACTGTCTTGTATTTAGCTCATTTCTTACTTTATAGGAAAACAGATACTCAACAACCTATTCAGATTAATGCAATATTATCGCTCCTCAATTTCACAATGGGGTTATATCACAATAAACCCATCATAAATTTAAAATATCTAAGTCAAAAACGCATTTAATACACCTAATTTACGGAGCATTACAGCTTAGCCTAGCCTAACTTAAACATGCTCAGAACACTTCTATTGGGCTACAGTTGAGCAGAATCATCTAACACAAAGCCTATTTTATAATAATGTGTTGAACACCTCATGTAATTTGTTGGGTATTGAACTGAAAGCAAAAAACATAATGAATGTGTGGGTACTCAAAATACAGTTCCTACTGGATGTGTATCACTTTTGCAACCATTATAAAACTAAAAAAAAAAAAAAATGCTAGTCAAACCATTGTTAACTTGAGGACCATTTGTACTTACTATGTTCCCATTATGTGCCAAAATCATGTCAGATGAAAAGAGAGTATAAACAAGTGCCTCTGCCATAGAAGACTTTACAATTTTATTGCAGGAAAGAAAACTAAAGGAGATGAAGCAAAGGTACATTATGTTTCAAATCAAAGATCATAAATCATGGTCCATATACTTCTAGAGGCATATTCAAAGCTTTTCAAATAATATGTGGAAGAATGAAAATTTTTATGATAATTTTAGACCTTCAACATTCATATGAATTATTGCCTAATAGTTGTCTACCTGAGACTACCCCTGCTAACTTGCAATTGACAGATTCTCTTTGTTCAAACTCCATTCACAATCCCCTTCTCCAACTTTACCAAAGAAAAGCACAGCTCTCAGCCATCAGCAATTTTATTACAGTGCATTGCCACAGGATGGGAAAACCTGTAGTGTGCCAAACAAAGAGGCAATTTGAAATTATCCTAACGAAGGTGACAAACTGAATGACTAATGGCTGAGTAACATCCTTGTACAACTTAAATAGTGTCTACTTCTTTGCTTTAACAAACTTGAAGCAGGGCCTAATTAAATTGCGAGCTGAGAGATCATTAAAAATAATTTTGATGGTAAATCAATATGTGATTTTTGGCAGGTAACTCAAAATGTTTTCAAAGGATTAAGAGACATCGTTATGACAAAATTCCTTTCATGCCAATTTAATTGTGTACGATAGCAAGTTTTTCCTATATTTACGTACTTTAAAAATTAAATACAATTTTTTTAAATTGATGGTAAAATCTGTCTTATATAAGAAATTGAATTCATCTAGAATATTAAAATATTTAAAAACAGCTTCTATCATCTTATTGTGATACATTTCCAATAACATTTTATATTTTAATTTGCCAAAATATTAATATGCTTATGATTTGATAAACTATGTACTAATAATTTATAATTCATTCCAGGAGAAAAAATTCAACACTTAGAGCTTTATAGACATAGAGGATTTTAAAAATCTATCTACCTATCTATACACACACACACACACACACACTTTACCAAAGTAATATAATTAGATTATCAATTTGGTTTTTAATAATTTATTAAGATAAAATACTCTAGGAAAAGGAGAATGGATAAATGAGCTGAAGGAGAAAAGGTAATGATGTAAACTTTACCATCATTAATACATTTTGAAGTAACTTATATATTTTTAAATAAACAATATAGGAACCAAATCAATATAGTATTTAGATTCCACTGGAAACATTTAAAAGAGAAAAATGACTGTTTTCTTTTAAAATGTAGATGTTTATACTATCACTGAAATAACATTCTTTACAACTGTTTAAACTTATGATAAATACTTTTTTAAATTATACCAGGTTTCTCTCCTTTGCTTATGCAGATCCATTTGTCACCCTTTTCTAGCCTCCTCTAAATGCTACACAGACCCATTCCATAAAATAATATTTCTGTGACTAAATAGCATCACTTGCTTAAACAGACAATTTACACACACAACCTACATAAAACCTTTTTTCATATAGGTTAAAGAAATATAAACAAAAATTAAAATATTTTCTTCTCTTATTTTTCCTATTTTTAAACAATATTCTGTATAGATAAGTGCATGAAAAAATAGGTGTTTACATTACCAATGGGAATGTAAATTAGTAACTCTTCCTGAGAGATAATTTAAAAATATGTATCAAAACCCTAAAAGTGCCCATTCTTTTTAAATACAGAAATTTTACTTCTGAGATTTAGCCTAAGAAAGTCACCTTGAAAAATCTGATTTTTTATAAGAGCCTGTATCTCTTTCCCTCTCTTATGTGACATTCTGTCTCACCTTCCCTTCATAATTAAAAGCTTTCTTGCCAGAAGCAGATGCTGATGCCATACTTCTTGTATAGTCTGCAGAACTGTGAGCCAAAATAAACCTGTTTTTTTTTTTTAATAAATTACCAGTTTCAAGTATTTCTTTATAGCAATGCAAAATGGGCTAACAGGTGGATAAGTGATCAATATTGGGGATAACTAAAATCTACAGGGCAGTTGTTCCACTAGCTGGAGCAATTAATGGTCCTCCTGCTGAAGATATCTTCCACAGCAAGACATCTCCACTACAAGGGATGTTACTACTGGTTGACGATCTCAAATGCAAATCTCGCCAATCTAAACTGCTCCCAAGTTTGAAACTTTTTGAGTGCTGACATCACACTTAAAGGAAATGCTCATTGAAGCATTTTGGATTTCAGATTTTCAGATTTGGGATGCTCAACTTGGTAAGTACAGGCATGGGTCAGTTATTGATGGGGATACATACTGAGAAATGCACTGTTAGGCAATTCTGTTGATGTGTAAACATCAAAGAGTGTAATTAAACCTAGATGGTATAGCCTACTATCCACCTAGGTGATATGGTATAGCATATTGCTCCTAGGCTACGAACCTGCACAGCATGTTACTATACTGAGTAGTGTACAGAAATAGTAACTCAATGGTAACTTGTCCAGTAAAAACTTTTCAACTCCATTATAATCTTATGGGGGAATCATTATATAGCAGTCCATTGTTGACCAAAATTTTGTTACACGGTCTATGACTGTATAAGCAAATATTCCAAAATCAAAAAAAAAAAATCTGAAATCAGAAATACTTATAATCCCAAGCATTTTGAAGAAGGGATACTTGATCTGCACTGATATTCAGACTATATATTATGAAGGACATCAGAGAACCCTGTCTTTATTAATAAGCAGAGACATTTTAGTAAGTTGCTTGAGTACAAAAATAAAAAAAGGGCAGCTTGATTTTAAATGCCCTAGTTCCCTACAATTTTATTCCCACTGTCTAGGAATTCATTTTCTCATTCTTCCTAAAGTAATAGTAGAGTCCAGAGTTAAAGTGTCTTCTATAGCAAGGGGCCCAAATTTCCCACATGTTCAATAATACTTTCAAGGTAAACTTCTCAGTCTTTGTTCTTAATGTAGTACCCAGAGAAGAGAGCTTTCTTCAGAACTGTGTATTTATATGCAGTTGTGTTAGTCAATGCCTTTAAATACATTAGAAATTATTAAACCCCAAAGTGTCAAATTATCTTCTTTATATAAATAGCTTTTGTGGATTACATTTGCCACTAGCAACCTCGTAGATGTAAAACATAAGCTCCTCAAAGAAATATATATTTTTCTTTTATTCAATGTAGAATTTCTAGGATTTAATAATTATAATTTTGTGCGTAGCCAAGTATCCTTTCCCACATGTTCAAGAATATTTTCAAGGTAAACCTCTCAATCTTTTTTCTTGATATAGTACCCCAATGTGTCAAATTATCTTCTTTACATAAATAGCTTGTGTGGATTACATTTGTCACTAGCAACCTTGTAGATGTAAAACATAAGCTCCTCAAAGACATATATGTTTCTCTTTCATTTAATGTAGAATTTCTAGTATTTAATAATTGTAATATTGTGTGCAGCCAAGTATCCTTAATGCTGCATAAAAAGCCTCAAATCCTCTAAGGCTTCTAACAGAGATAACTACAATCAACAACCAGCTTTTGTGCATAAGAAATGACTTGGTAATTTTCCCTGATTGATGCATTTCTGGACTTTATAAAAAGCTGGGAACTGGTATACGTAGATATGTAAATAAGGAAAAACTGAAGGAAGAATGTGCATGCCAAGAAAAATGACTTCCACGAAGTATACATGCAGAGTACCTGAAAGGCAACCTTATAGGGGAAAATAATGATAAAGTCATTTGACTTCTGTGCGCATTAAATGAATATCAATTAGATACACTTTTGGCAAATTGCCTTTTATAACAACTGCCATCCTGACGCATAAATGCAATCCTAAGTCTAAACAAACAATAGTACACTGCATGATTTAAAGCATAGAATTCACAGTTAATACCTTTCTCTTTAATATATGATTTATAAGTGAGCAATATATTAAAAATTTATAAAATTAAGATACAGTTAATTTAACTTCTAGGTAACTTTTTTTTCTGACAAGATAACTGGTTACCTCCAAAGTCAATAAATAGAAAAGTGTGCCTCACTTCAATTTTGAATGCCACTTTTACTTGATATTTATTAGATACATTTTTATGCTTTTTAAGGGAAGAGCTCTAAATGTTTTTATAAATATTTGTTGGATTTTGATACCCAAATGCTTCACTGGTTCTATGACACTTTTTAACTGTATTAAACTTTATCCCAAATTATACCATACTTGGAAATTGAACTATTCATGCTGCAAATTACTCAAACGGAATTCTTTATAAATAATGCACATTAACATAAAAAATTAAATTAAATGAGGTCATTTCTATTTCTCAAAGGATGCTTGATTTTCAAATCCATCAACTTCAATAAGACATATCAGAATAACCAAAAAGCAAGATAAACTTCAATCTTATAAAAATTAAAATCCAGCTCTTTCTTAAAGGGGATAATGCTGTACAACTACTGCTTACCAAATTTTAGAGTGCAGAGACTTTAGAAGTCATAACTATGACATTTTCTCCCATTTTAAAAATCAAAGGACTGAGGACAAAAATGAAACAGGGAAAGTGGCCAGATACAACATCCCCTACTGTATTAGTCAGGATTCTCTAGAGAGAACTAATAGGATATGTATATATGGAGTTCATTAACTCATACGATCACAAGGTCCTACATTAGGCCATTTGAAGGTGAAGAGAAGGGAGATCCAGTCTGAGTTCCAAAACTGAAGAATTTAGACTCCAATGTTTGAGGACACGAAGCATCTAGCATGGCAGAAAGATGTAGACTGGGAGGCTAGACAAGTCTACTCTTTTCACATTTTACTTCCTCCTTTATATTCTAGCTGTGCTGGCAGCTGATTAGATGGAACCCACCCAGATTGAGGATGGGTCTGCCTCTCCCAATCCACTGATTCAAGTGTTAATCTCCTTTGGTCACAACTTCACAGATACACCCAGGATCAATACTTTGTATCCTTCAATCAAGCTGACTCAGCATTAACCATCACAAGTCCACCCCATGTAAACTTGAACCCATACACATCTCCTGGGATCATATATAATCTTCAAAGGAACACAATAATAAGGTCATAATTACACCTAACATAATACAACTATCCTTCACACAACCAGGAATGCACTAATTCCCAATCCAAATACTATTACATAAAGTTAACCATATTTAAATGTTGATATTAAGTAAATAAATCTTATGTCACATGATAAAGGAAAAATTAAACAAAATGAAGATTTTCGCAGTACAAGTGTATACATGTACAAACTTTTTTTAACAACAACAAAGGAAATCTCATGACAATTACCATCCTCATTTCTGAAGCTGGTCACCTGGTCATAGCTGGTATTGATGACTACCTTCTACTACCCATTCTGTATTACCTTTGCCTGCAGCGAGCACCTCAGCATGTCATAGATTTTTTTCCTGGGGAAGTGACCCAAATCTTCATTCCTGAAGGGTCAGGGCCATTTGTAGTCCTGCCTGGATTGAACTGTTGTAGTTTCCCATTGACCTCAATCACAGGGCATGGTAATACTAAGAGACACCCTAATGGATCTCCTGTATTCCACGTGTATTCTTTCTTATCTCTGTTGTGGAGTAGTAGACTGATTTCATCTTGAGACTCAGGGTCAATCACCACAGCCAACACTGTAACTCCTGTCTCAGCCTGTTGACTTAAAGATAGGAAGAGCCAAAAGTGTCCAGGTGGCAATCTTAACTTCCAGTTTAATGGAATCATTGTTGTGTCTCCTAGTGGCAGCATTCTTTCCTCTAGAACTAAAACCTCTAGGACAGCATAAAGTAATGTTGTGGAAACAGGAAAAAAAATTTTTGCTACTGTATCACTGCCAATAAATAGGACAATCTAGAAGAAATGGATAAATTTCCAGATACATACAGCCTATGAAGAGTGAACCAGGAAGAAATCCAAAACCTGAAGGAACCAAAAGCAAATAACAATATCAATGCTGTAATCAAATATCTTCCAGCCAAAAAAAAAAAAAAAAAAAAAAAAGAATCAAATAACAGGAACCAGTGGCTTAACTAATGAATTCTACCAAACATTGAAAGAACTAATACTAATCCTATTCAAACTCTTTTGAAAAACAGAGGAGAAGGAAATACTTCAAACTAATTCTTTTTTTTTTTTTTTTTAGATTGAGTTTCACTCTTCCAGGTTCAAGAAATTATCTTGCCTTGGCCTCTTGAGTATCTGGGACTACAGGTGCACAGCACCACGCCCAGATAATTTTTGTATTTTTAGTAGAGATGGGATTTTGCCATGTTAGCCATGTTGGTCTCAAACTTCTGACCTCAGGTGATCCACCCACCTCGGCCTTCCAAAGTGCTGGGATTACAGGAGTGAGCCACTGTGCCTAGCCCCAAACTCATTCTGTGAGATACCAAAACCAGACAAAGTCACTTAAAAAAAAAATGTTCAACAAAATACTAGAAAACTGAATGCAACAATACATTAGAAATATTATTTATTATGACCAAGTGGGATTTATCTCAGGGATGCAAGGATGTGCAAATCAATTAATGCAACACATGCAAATCAATTAATGTGACACATGCAAATTAATTAATGTGATACACTATATTACCAGAATAAAGGACAAATCCAAATGATCATATCAACTGCTGCTGAAAAGCATTTGATGATATTTTACATTTCTTCATGATAAAAACCCTCAAAAACTTGATATAGAGAGAACACATGTGAACATAATAAAAGTCATATATGACAGACACAGAGCTAGTATCATATGTATGAGGAAACATTGAAAGCCTTTAAGTTCAGAAATAAGACAAGAATGCACATTTTCACCACTGTTAATCAACAGAGTACTGGAAGCCCTAGAGCAATCCAACAAGAAAAAAAAAAAAGAACATCCAACTTATGAAGAAAAAGTCACGTTATACTTATTTGCAGATGATTTAATCTTACATATGGGAAAAACTCAAAGACCCCGCCAAAAAAAAAAAAATCCTGTTAGAACTGATAAACATTCAGGAAAGTTATAGGATACAAAATAAATTTACAAATATTAGTAACATTTCTATATGCCAACAATGAACAATCTGAAAAAGAAAGTGCAATCCCATTTACAGTAGCTATAAATAAAATTCATTGGAACTAACTTTTCCAAAGAAGTCAAAGACCTCTACAATAAAAATTGTAAAACTCTGAAGCAAAAAATTGAAGGAAACAAGAAAACAGAAAGATATGCCATGTTCGCAGACTAGGAGAGTTAATATTGTAAACATCTACATACTGCTCAAAACAATCTACAGACTTCATGCAATTTCCACCAAAACATCTATGATATTCTTAACAGAAATATAAAAAACAATTTTAAAATTTGTAGACACACACACACACACACACACACACACACACACACAAAAGACCCAGAATAGCCAAAGTCATCCTGAGCAAAAAGAACAAAACTGCAGGAATCACATTACTTGACTTTATACTACAGAGCTATAAAAACCAAAACATCATGGTATTGGCATAAAAACAGACACAAAATCAGTGGAACAATTTAGGAAGCCCAGAGGCAAATCCATACATCTACAATAACTTCAGTTTTGATAATGTTGTCAAGACGTTACATTGGAGAAAGGACAGTCTCTTCAAAAAATGGTGCTAGGAAAATTGAATATTCATCTCTATCTCTTGCCATTTATTACAAGCAAATAAAAATGAATTAAATACTTAAATCTAAGACCTCAAACTCTGAAACTACTAAAAGAAAACATTGAAAAAACTTCAGAACATTAAACTGGGAAAATATTTCTTGAATAATATCCCAGAAGCACAGGCAATCAAAGCAAAAGTGGATATATACGATCACCTCAAGTTAAAAAGCTTCTGCACAAAAAAGGAAACAATCAACCAGGGGAAGACACAATCCACTGAATAGGAGAAAATACTTTCCAAGTACTCATTTGACAAGGGATTAATAACCTGAATATATAGGGAGCTTAAACAATTATATGGGGGAAAATGAATAATCCAATTAAAAATGGACAAAGTATCTGAATAGGCATTTCTCCAAAGAAGACATACAATGGCAAATGGCAAACAAGCATATGTGAAGGTGCTTAACATCATCAATCATGAGAGGAATCCACATGAAAACTACAACGAGATATAATCTCACCCCAGTTAAAGTGCCTTTGATCTAAAGAGTAAGGCAGTAACAAATTGTGGTGAGAATGTGGAGAAAAGGGAACCCTTGTATGCTGTTGGTGGGAATGTGAGTTAGTTCAACCACTATGGAGAACAGTTTGGAGGTTCCACAAAAATCTAAAAGTACAGCTACCATATTATGGAGTAACTCCACTGCTAGAAATATATCCAAAAGAAAAAAAAATCAATATATCTAAGAGATGCCAGCACTCATATGTTTTTTGTAGCACTATTCACAATGGACAATATGTGGACACATCCTAATTGTCCATTCACAGATAAGAAAATGTGGTACATACACACAATGGAATACTACTCAGCCATAAAAACAAATGAGATCCTGTCATTTGCAACGCATCAGAGGAACTGGAGGTTATTATATTTAGTTAAACAAGCCAGGAACAGTACAACAAACTGCATGTTCTCCCTTATATGTGGGAGATGAAAATTAAAACAATTGCATTCAGAGATAGAGGAATGGTTACCAGAGGCTGGAAAGTACAGTGGAGGAAGAAGTGGCAATAGGTAATGGGTATTAAAAAACAGAAAGAATTAATAAGACCTAGTATTTGCTATTACAACAGGGTGTCTATAGTCAAAAATAATTTAATCACACATTCTAAAATAACTACAACAGTGTATTAGTCCAGTTTCACACTGCTGCTAAAGTTATACCCGAGACTAGGCAATAAAAAAAAAAAAGAAAGAAAGAGAGAGAGACTTAATTGGACTTATGGTTCCATGTGGCTGGGGAAGTCTCAAAATCATAGCAGAAGGCAGGGAGGAAGAAGTCACATCTTTCATGAACGATGGCAGGCAAAGAGAGCTTGTGCAGGAAAACTCTGCCTTATAAAGCCATCAGATCTCGTGACACTTATTCACTATCATGATAATACCACAAAAAAGACCTGCCTCTGTGATTCAATTATCTCCAACTGGGTTTCTCCCACAACATATGGGATTTATGGGAATACAATTCAAGATGAAATTTGGGTGAGGACACAGAGCCAAACCATGTCATTCCACCTCTGGCCCCTCTAAATCTCATGTCCTTATATTTCAAAACCAATCATACCTTCCCAAGTCCCCCAAAATCTTAACTCATTTCAGCATTAACCCAAAAGTCCACAATCCAAAGTCTCATCTGAGACAAGGCAAGTCCGTCCCACCTATGAGCCTGTAAAATACAAAGCAAGCTAATTACTTCCTAGATACAATGGGGGTATAGGTATTGGGTAAATACACTCATTCCAAATAGGAGAAATTGGCAAAAATGAAGGGCTACAGGCCCTATGCAAGTCTGAAATCCAGCAGGGCAGTCATATCTTAAAGCTCCAAAATTATGTCCTTTGACTCCATGTCTCACATCCAGGTCACACTGATGCAAGAGGTAGGTTCCCATAGTTCCCTATGGCTTTGCAGTGTACAGATCCCCTCCCAGCTGCCTTCACAGGCTGGTATTGAGTGTCTGTGGCTTTTCCAAGTTAACAGTGCAAGCTGTTGGTTGATGTACCATTCTGAGGTCTGGAAAATGTTGGCCCTCTTCTCAAAGCTCCACTAGGTGGTGTCCCAGTAGAGACTCTGTGTGGGGGCTCTGATCCCACATTTCCCTTCCATACTGCCCTAGCAGAGATTCTACGTAAGCACCCAACCCCTGCAACAAACTTCTGCCTGGGTATCCAGCTGTTTCCATTCATCCTCTGAAATCTAGGCAGAGGTTCCCAAACACCAATTCTTGACTTCAGTATATGCGTAACTTCGACACCACAGGGAAGCTGCCAGGGTTTGGGGCTTGCACCATTTGAAGCCATGGCCTGTGCTCTACATTGGCCCCTTTAAGCCACAGCTGGAGCAGCTGAGAGGCAGGGCAGCAAGTCTCTAGGCTGCACATAGCACAGGGACCCTGGGCCTGGCCCACAAAACTATTTTCTCCTAGGCCTTTGGGCCTGTGATGGGAGGGGCTGCCACAAAAATCTCTGATATTCCATGGAGACATTTTTCCTATTGTTTTGGGAATTAACATTCTGCTCCTCATTACCTATGCAAATTTCTGCAAGGGGCTTGAATTTCTCCTCAGAAAATGGGTTTTTCTTTTCTATCACAATGTCAGGCTGCGAATTTTCCAAACTTTTATGCTCTGCTTCCCTTATAAAATTGAATGCCTTTAACAGTACCCAAGTCACCTCTTGAATGCTTTGATGCTTGGAAATGTCTTCTGCCAGCTACCCTACATCATCTCTTTCAAGTTCAAAGTTCCACAGATCTCTAGGTCAGAGGAAAAATGCCACCAGTCTCTTTGCTAAAACATAAGAAGAGTCACGTTTGCTCCAGTTCTCAACAAGTTCCTCATTTCCACCTGAGACCACCTCAGCCTTGACCTTATTGTCCATACCACTATCAGGCTTTTGGCCAAAGCCATGCAATAAATCTCTAGGAAGTTCCAAATTCTCCTACACTGAATGGGCCTTGAATTAGCCAGAGGGCTTGAGTTGTTTTCATACTACTTGCTATTTGTTGTATAATTGTTTGAAAGACTCTTAATAAGTTTGCTTACCAAATCCTATGAAAAAAGCCTCAGTGTGTAATTTTTTTCCTGATAAAGAACCAACTACATGGTGACAATCACTAAGAACTCAGTAAATACTTGAGTTAAACATATGACTTCATTCATCTATTCAGCAAGTACTTACTAAATGCTTCCCATGCACCAGTCACTATAATAAGCACTACTTTTTTGTTGTACCATTTCTATATTCCTTCTCATGTCTGTCATTAAGTATAAATTCATAGCATATTGTTCTTGGGGTATAACAGAGGTGGAAGAAATTTCAAATTTTATAAACCTCTTATACCAGAGTGCTCAGTACCAATTGAACCAGCATGAGATCTTCTTAGAAAATACTCACCATATAAAGAAAAATCTATCTCCATTACTGGCAATCACAAAATAAATATTAGTCCATCACAGAAGAGGAATATATACATATATGTATTTTTTTTCCTGAAAATTATCTAAATGCTCACAGTGTAAGAAAGCTTATCCTGACTTCACATTTGCCCTGAACAGGTTTAAACAACTTTAACTTATAAATTGTCTATCACTCATTCAGACCATAAATAAAAGCGATACCTTTAATAGTCAACTGGAAAAGAATAAATTCAATTTCTTGGTCTTGAGAAATAAATAAAAAATCACATTCTTCCAGGAGAAAGCAGCATAGACTTTATGTCAAGCTCTTTCAAGGAGGTTGAATTTTTTTATTAAGTAAAAAGGCTGGATTTCCTGAGGTGATTAATTAACAGAGCAAACAATGCAAATTACTATAATTTCAAACCAAGTGCACCGTTAATACATGTATCTCAATACATAGGAACTAAACAAAAATCCAAGGATCAACAGATCCTGTTCTAACATCTCTTGTCATTACACGATTGCAACAGGAACATTTTCTGATAGAGAAAGCAGAGAAGTTATAGTGCTATGTTCTTTTCTGAGCCTTCTAGAACTCTATCTTACTAGATGTGATGGTCAGTGTTCACTGCTTTAGAAAAGAATGAAAATTTTACTGTAGTGTATAGTGCATCACTATCCTATGGGGGGAGTGTTCTTTCCTGAACCAGCTGGTCGTTAGATTGGGTGCTAGAAAATGAAGACTATCTGATGTCATTCTTACTCACCCTAATACTACTATTACTTTATACATGGGAGATAGATGAATAAATTACTAGTAAAACTTTGGGCCTGACTCAACTTTCATTTCCTTAATATTTTAAGGGATTAAAAAATGCGTAATCTAACATTATCCTTAAAACTTTCTTGTGAAGTGAACTCTATATAATTTCTGAGATTCCTTCCAACTCTGAAACTAAACAGTCCCATGACAGTTGGATATATTTGAAGGCCAACTTTGGCATTTTTATAGTCCAGAGGATGTCATTTGGTTCAGAACCACAGAGACCCTCCAGAAACTGAAATAATTTTCCTCTTTCTCCAAAGAAACAAAATGATTTTAGAACAGTCCTTTTAGCATAGATTATTTCACTAAGCATAGATTATTTCACTAAGAATAATCCAGGACCAAATTCATGTCATATTATTTATCAAAGAAATTTTAACATCATGGACAGAAAATTAGAAATGTAAATGATGTTGTGAGTTTACTTCTATTTCCCCAGCACTTTCAAAGGGGCAAAGAATCCTCTAAAATAAAAATTAGGGAATGAAAAGTATATTTTCACCTTCTCTAGGTATATTTTGAGTTTATAGCTCTGTCAGCAAGGAGCATAAGCAAGACTACCTCCAAAGACTTTTGCCTCTATGATTAAACGTGCCCATGAGAAATATCATGAAATGGAAGCAGGAAACATAGCAGGAAGGAAAATATCACAGAACAAGGACAGTCAACATGAAGTGAAGGAGTTAGAATAATAACTCTCAGGTTTCATACCCTCCTCTAGGAAGTCTCCCTTTACCATCCATACTCTATGTTAATGCTGCTTATTCTAAACCCTTTGTCTCAATGTGTATTGCCACTTATTTACAGAAATACTGACATATTTTGAACAAGTAGGAATACATCAAACTAAAACTTTCTACACAGCAAAGGAAACACTTAACAGCATGAAAAGACAACATACAGAATACAAGAACATATTTGTAAACCATATATTTGATAAGTGAGTATTCTCTAAAATATATAAGGAACTACTGCTATAACTCAGTAGAAACAAAAAATAATAACCTGATTTTAAGAATAAGCTAAGAACATAGATATTTCTCCAAAGAAGACTTACTAATGGTCAACAGATCTATGAAAAAAAAATGTTCAACATGATTAATCAACACAAAAATGCAAATCAAAACCACAAGGATATATCACTTCACACATACCAGGATGACTATTATAAAAAAAAAATCTCAATAAGAATGCTGAGAATTTGGAGCCCTTGTACACTATTGTGGGATTGAATAATGGTAATGTTTCCACAGTAAAAATTATCAATGTTTCTTAAAAAATAAAAACAGAATATCCATATGATCCAGCAATTCCACTTCTGCATATATATTCAAAAAATGAAATCAGTATGTCAAAGGGATATTAACACTTCTATGTTCATTGATGCACTTTTCACAACAGCCAAAAATATGAACACAACCTATATATCCTTCAGTGGATGAATGGATAAAGAAACGGTGGTATATATATTGTATTAGTGTCAGGGTTCTCTAGAGGGACAGAACTAATGGAATATATATAAAAAGGGGAGTTTATTAAGCATTAACTCACACAATCACAAGGTCCCACAATAGGCCATCTGCAGGCTGAGGAGCAAAGAGAACCTGTCCGAGTTCCAAAGCTGAAGAATTAGAGTCCCATGTTCCAGGGCAGGAAACATCCAGGATGGGAGAAAGACGTAGGCTGGGAGGCTAGTCCAGTCTCTTTTCACATTTTTTTTTTGCCTGCTTGTATTCTAGCTGTGCTAACAACAGCTTAGATTGTGCCCACTCAGATTAATGGTGGATCTGCCTTTCCCAGCCAACTGACTCAAATGTTAAACCCTTTTGGCAACACCCTCACAATCAACACCTTCAATCCAATCAAGTTGACATTCATTATTAATCACCACAAATTCACCCCTTGTAAACTTAAACCTGTACACATCTAAGATCATACATAACCCTCAAATAAAGCAAATAATGTCAAATAAAGACAATAGTAAGGTCATAATTATGCCTAACATAATACAACTATCCTTCATACAACCGGAAACACACCAATCGCCAACTCAAATACTGTCATATAAAGTTAACAATACTTAAATGCTGATATGAAGTCAATAAATCTCATGTCACATGATACAGGAGAAAGGAAATAAAATGAAGACATTTTCTTAGTACAAGTGGATACATGCAAAACACGGTTTTCAACAAAATGAGGAGGAAATACTCTGAACAATTACAGTCCTCATTTCTGCAGCTGATGGTCATAGCTGCTATTGATGACTACCTCCTTCTACTACCCATTCTGTATTCCCTCTGCCTTCAGCAAGCACCTCAGCAGGTCATGACATTAGCATTAGCAGTAATATTTTTTAAAGATAAGGCATAAAATATTCAGGCAACAAAAGCAAAAATGAAAACATGTGACTATATCCAACTAAAAAGCTTCAGCACAGCTGCTAAGGAAACAGCCAATGAAATGAGAGGGCAAACTATTAATTGGAAGAAAATGTTAAGTCATATATCTGATAAGAAGCTATTTCCAAAAATGTTTTAGGAACTCAGTTAAGTCAACAGTCAAAGAATAACACAAATTCTTCCAAAACATTCAAATTAAAAACCCTAATTAAATTCCTCAGTGTAAAAATGGACAAGAGAGAGAGTATGGCTGAATAGACGGCCCCATTGATTGTCCTTCCAGCAAGGACAACAATTTAAGAACTATCTACACAAAGAAAGCACCTTTATAAAAAAAAATTCAGGTGAGCAATCATAGTACCTGGTTATAACTTTTTATCACTGAAAGAGAAACTGGAGTTGGCTAGGAATGACAGTCCTGAATTACAAATGCAACCCTTCCCCCATACCTTGATAAGGTTATATGGCATAGAGAGAGAATCTGTGCACATGGTAGTGAGAGAGCACAGGGATTGTGAGACATTGCATTGAACTCAGTGCTACTCTGTCACAGCAGAAAACAAAACCACACTGAACTCAGATGATGGCAACCAATTAAGGGAGTATTAAACCAACTCCTCTATCTGGAGGTGAATCACACATCCCAATGGTTAGAATTTGAGTTCCAATATGCCTCACTACTGCAGGCTAAAGAGCTCTGGGGCCAAAATAACGTGAAAGGTAGTAAACGAAAAAACCCATTACAACTGCTAGGTGTGTTCTAGTGCTGAACTGAGCTCACAGCTAGTGGATATAGTGGGCATGTGACCTACTGAGACAACAGCTGGGAGCTAAGGGAGTACATGCACCACCTAATCCTGAACTACAGGCTGCATGCTGCACAGCTCATGGCACTAAGAGACTCCTTCCTTCTTCTTGAGGAAAGGAGAGGGAAGAATAAGAGAACTTTGTCTTGCATCTTGGGTACCTGCTCATCCACAGCAGGATAGGGCACAAGTCAAAGTCATCAGGACCCCTTTCTGGCCCTGCCTCCCAGATGACAAGTCTAGACCCATTCTTGACCAGATAGGAACCCACTGCCTTGAAGGGAATAACACAGTCCCAGTAGTACCCATCACCTGCAGACCAAAGTGTCCTTGGGGCTCAAAGAACCAGCAGCAATACCCAGGTACTAAGCTACCGGCCTTGGATGAGACTGTGAGACAAGTTAGCTTCAGGTGAGACACAGCACATTCCCACCTTTGGTGGCTAAGAGAAGAGACTCCTTCTGCTACAGAATAGCAGAAGGAAAAGTAAAGGGGAATTGATCTTGCACGTTACGTAACAGCTGAGCCACAGGAGGGTAGCGAAACAAGCGAGCTCTTGGAGTCCCCAGTTCTAGGTGTTGGCTCTAGAATGGTATTTCTGCACCTGCCCTGGGCCAGAGGGGAGCTCACTGTCATGAAGGGTGAGTTTCAGGACAAATAGCATTCACCACAACTAAGTGAAGAGCCCTTGAGACTTAAGGGAACATCAGCAGTAGCCTCTACTCCCTGTGGGCCTGTAGTGCTGGTGACCATGGGGCGAAACTACTCTGCCTGTGGAAAAGAAAGGGATGCATGGGAAGGGCTGTGTCTTGTAGTTTAAGTGCCATCTCAGCTTCAGAACAACAGAACACCATGGAGAATTCTAAGATTTTTGACTAAATGTCTATATAATTCTAAGATTTTGACTACAGTGTTCTCACAAAACACCTTTGTTCCTGACTGGGGCCTGAGAGAACGGCACAATGAAGTGAAGGTCACAATTCTGGCTTGGTTCACCATCTGCTGAATGTAAAGCCCCAAGGCCTTGAGCAAACATAGGATGTAGCCAGGTAGTGGTTGAATGGGCCCTGGGTGAGACCAAATGCTGTGCTGGCTTAATGTCTGACTCAGCACAATCCTAATGTTAATGATCACAGCGGTACACGTACCACTCTACCACCAGCTTCAGGCAATTCAACATGGAGAGAGATGCTTCATTTGTTTGGGAGAGAGTAAAGAAAGACAACATGAGACTCTGCCTGGTAATTCAAAAAATTCTTCTGTATCTTTTCCAAGACGATCAAACTGATACCTCTGAGTCTGCAGGAACTACAGCATTACTGAGCTTGGATGCCCCCTAAAGGAGATATGGCTTAGATTAAAACACACAAGACCTTCTGACTACCTGGAAAGCCTTCCCAATAAGAACAGGTACGAACAAGCCCAGAATACAAAGATTAAAATAAACACCAAACTCCTCAATATTTAGACACAGATGAACATGCATAACCTTTAAGATCATCCTGGAAAACAGAACCTTACAAAATGAACTAAATAAGGCACCAGGGACTAATCCGAGAGAAACAGAGATATGATTCCTTTCAGGCAGATAATTCAAAACTGTTTTGAGGAAACTCAAGGAAATCAAAATAACATGGGGAAGGAACTCAGAATCCTATCACATATATTTAACAAAGAGATTGAAATAATTAAGATGAATCAAGCAGAAATTCTGGAGGTGAATAACACAATGGGTATACTGAAGAATTTATCAAAGTATTCAATAGCAGAATTGGTAAAGTAGAAAAAACAATCGGTGAGCTTGAAAACAGGCTATTTAGAAATACACAATCAGAAAAGGCAAAAAAAAAGGGGGGGGTGAATAAAAAACAATAAAGCATGTCTACAGGATTAGGAAAATAGCCTCAAAAAGGCCAATCTAAAATGTATTGGCCTTAGAGAGAAGATAGAGAAAGAGATAGGAATAGAAAGTTTACTCAAAGAGATAATAACAGAAAACATCCCAAACCCAGAGAAAGACATTAATATCCAAGTACAAGAAGGTTATGGAACACCAAGCAGATTGACCAAAGAAGATTACATCAAGGCATTTAACAACCAAACTCCCAAAGATCAAAAACAAAGAAAAAGGATTCTACAAGCAGCAAGAAAAAGAAACAAATAGCATACAATGGAGCTCTAATATATCTGACAGCAGATTTTGCAGGGGAAACTTACAGGCCAAGAAAGAGGAGCATGACATATTTAGAGTGATGAAGGAAAAATACTTTTACCCCAGAATAGAATATCTGGGGAAAGTATCCCTCAAACATATATGAGATATAATGACCTTCCTAAATATACAAAAGCTGAGGGACTTTATCAATATAAGACTTTATCAACATTTCCTGTCCTACAAGAAATGTTAAAGGAAGTACTTCAATCAGAAAGAACAGAATGTTTAGGAGCAGTAAGAAATCATCTGAAGGTACAAAACTCACTGAAAGTAGTAAACAGAAAAAAACAAAATATTACAACACTGTAATTGTGATGTGTAAATTTATCTTAAGTAGAAAGAATAAAAAATGAAACAATAAAAAAATTACAACAACTTTTCAAGAAATAGACAATAATATTTTTTAAAAAAAAGCTAAAAACTGGGGGACCAGAGTAGAGTTTTCATTACTTTTCTTTTTGTTTGATTGTTTATTTATTTATGCAAGTAGTGTCAAGTTGTTAACAGCTGAAAATAATTAGCTATAAGATATTTGCAATTCTCATGGTAACCTCAAATCAAGAAACACACAATAGATATACAAAATATAATAACCAACAACGTAAATCATACAGAGAAAATCACTTTCTCTAAAAGAAAGAAAGGCAAGAAAATTACAAGGAGAAGTCCAGAAAACAAGTAATGAAATGGCAGGAGCAAGTCCTTACTTCTCAATGACATTGAATGCAAGACCTGAAACTCTAAAATTCCCAGAAGAAAACAAACAAAAACCTCATGTTATTGATTTTGTCAATTATTTCTTGGATATGACACCAAAGTCCTAAATGACAAAAGCAAAAATGAGAAAGTGAGGCTACATCAAACTAAAACGCCTCTGCAAAGCAAACAATAGCAAAGTAAAAAGGCAACTGATGAAATGGAAGCAAATAATTGCAAATCACATAGCTGATAAGAACTTAATATCTAAAGTATATAAGAAACTTCTGCAACTCAATAGTAATCATGATAATAATAATAATTCAATAAGACACAGGGAGGGGAACATCACACACAGGGGCCTATCAGGGTGTTAGGGGCTAGAAGAGGGATAGCATTAGGAAAAATACCTAATGTAGATGATGGGTTGATGGGTGCAGCAAACCACCATGGCCTGTGTATACCTATGTAACAATCCTACACAATCTGCCCATGTACCCCAGAAATTAAAGCATAACAAAATTTAAATAAATAAACATGGAAATTATATATAGTGAGTTTATTAATGTAACAAAAAAGGAAGCGACGGAGCTTTATATTTTCTTTTATGTTGCTATTCTGACTTTGGGTTGAACAAGACTAGCAATCATGTTTTAACCAATATCCAACTTATGACTTTTTTTTTATTTTCTGGCAAAGACGGTCACTAAACTGAAGAACAAACAGCAATTATCCTAGGGAAATAAAAATCACAGCTTTTGACTCACACCCCTCAGAAATATACAAAAATATAGACAAAGACAGTCACTATATAATGATAAAGAGGTCAATTCAGCAAGACACACAATTATAAATATATATGAACCCAGCACTGAAGAACCCAGATATTTAAAGCAAATATTAGCATTAATAGAACGATAGACCTCCCCAATACAGTAACAGCTGGAGACTTCAACACCCCACTTTCAGCAGTGAACCTATCTTCCAGACATAAAATCAACAAAGTAACGTCAGACTTAATCTGCACTATAGACCAAATGGACCAAATAGATATTTACAGAGCATTTCATCCAATCGTTGTAGAAAACACATTCCTTTCCTCAGCACATGGATTATTCTCAAGAATAACTTATACATTAGGTAACAAAACAAGGGTGAAAACATTCAAGAAATTTAAATAATATCAAGCATCATCTCTCACTACAATGGAATAAAACTAGAAATCAATAACAAAAGATTTCTGAAAACTATACTAACATGAAAATTAAGCAAGATGTTCTAATATTTGTGGAAATACAATAAAACAAAATCTATGGGATAAAGCAAAAGCAGTACTAAAAGGGAATCTTATAGCTATAAGTGCCTACACCAAAAAAGAAGAAAAACCTCAGATAAGCAACCTAATAATGAATCTTGAAAATTAGAAAAGTAGGATAAAATGAAACAAAATTCGTAGAGAAAAGTTTCTCTATGTCTGTGTTATCTCACTTAACAAAGTGATGGCAAGTTTCAATCATTACTATATGGAATGGGAGTGGTGAAAGTAGACATCCTTGTCTTGCTCCAGTTCTCCAGGGGAATGCTTTTTGCCTGTTCAGCATAATGTCTGTGGTTTTCCAGAGGAATGAAACTGGACCACTACCTACCATCACTTAAAAAAAGAATCACATAAGATGGATGAAATATTTAAATGTAAGGCGTCAAACCATAAAAATCCTAGAAGAAATCCTAGGAATAAAATATATTTGTCAGTAACAGCCTTGGCAAATAATTTATAGCTAAGTCACCCAAAGTAATTGCAACAAAGACAAAAATTGACAAGTGGGATCTAATTAAAAAGTTTCTGCACAGCAAGAGAAACTATCAAGGCCACTCAAAAGCCAAACATGAGAGGCAACATTTGGTGGGAGGAGAAGCAAGTTTTAATTGGAGAGCCAGCACACCAGAAGATGGTGAACCACCCTTCTAAAGTATTATCTTACGTTTTAAATTTTATTGTAAGGTTTTTAAAGAGAAACTTGGTATAAGAGATATGCAGGAGTGGTACAGTATGCAGGGTCTGTGTCTCTTGTTCTGATGGATATCTTGGGTAATTACTTGTCCAGAGGTCTTGTTGGTGTTCTCTTGACTTTGGCCTGATCTTGGTGGACTGTGACTCCCCTTAAGTGGGAGGACTCCACAGGAACTCTGTTTCCGGTTTGTTCCAAGATTTAGTACCTAGAATTCCTAAGCAAGCATATAATTAGATGAGTGTGCATGGTGCAAGGGAGTGTATTATGAGAAAGGGAGAAAAAACAGTTTCAAAGCGTATTTCAAGGCTATCATCTACGACTAAATAAAAAGTTTTAAACTTAACTTCAAACCTGAGATGCTTAGTTAGAAAGGGAGTAAGCAGACAACCTACAAAATGGGAGAAGATATTTGCAAACTATGCATCCAGCAAAGATCTAATATTCAGAATCTATAAAGAACTTAACAAACAAAAAACAACCTCATTAAAAAATGGGCAAATGACACAGAAAGACACTTCTCAAAAGAAGTCATACGAGCAGCCCAACATATAAAAAAAGGGATCACTAATCCCCAGAAAAACACAAATCAAAATCCTAATGAGATACCATATCACATTCATCATTTTACAAATGTCTTTTGTTAAAAAGTCAAAAAATAACATGTTGGTGACACTGCAGAGTAAAGCAAACACTTATACTCTGTTGCTGGGAATGTTAGTCCAACCACTATGAAAAGCAGTTTGGAGACTTCTCAAAGAACTACTATCGGTAGCCGAACTATCATTCAACCCAGCAATCCTATTACTGGTATATACCCAAAGAGAAATAAATCATTCTACCAAAAACACACATGTACCCATATGCTCATTGCAACCCTATTCACAATAGCAAAGGCATAGAATCAACCTAGGTGCCCATCAATGGTAGACAGGATAAAGAAAACGTGGTACATATACACCATGAAATACTACACAGCCATAAAAAGAAATGAAACTGTGTCCTTTACAGCAACGTGGATGTAGCTGATGGCCATTACTGTAATCAAACTAATGCAGAAACAGAAAGCTAAATGCTACATGTTCTCACTTAGAAGAGGCAAAATATTAGGCACACATGGACATAAAGACAGGAACAACAGACACTGGGAATTAATCATGGGGAGAGAAAGGGAGGTGGGCAATGGCTGATAAACTACTATTAGTCACTATGATCACTACCTGGGTGATGGATCCATTTTTACTCCAAAGCTCAGCATCACACAACATACCCAGGTTACAACCCCTGCACACGTATCCCCTGATTCTAAAATAAAAGCTGAAAAAGGAAAAACCTGATAGAGAATAATGAAATGGTATAAATATTGGACATGGACATCCTGTTAACAGAATTAGATTAAAAAAAAATAGCCACTAAACACTCTGAAATTCGAACCCCAAAATGTGCTGTATATGGAAGCTCACTGCCATCTGCCATCCAGTGTGAAGTTAACACCATAGCACATTGACTAAATAATCCCGGTGACCCATTTTCTGTAAACCTTCCATAATATCAGCGTGCTTCTATCATTGGAATGTCCTATTGTCCACTTAGAAATAAAAAACTATTACCATCAATTCTGAAGAATAAATTTTAATTGTGCCCTAGCTCATATTAGCCTCTTTTTATAGGCCATTATACATCCTCATTTTTTATTAAAAGAAATAATTTCCATCATTTCGGTGTTTATAAAGCAATAAACAGCTCTTGATTACTCAGCACTTTTACAGAAACCATATCCTGGTAATTATGTGTTACTCAAAACTGCATAAGTAAAACTATCACCATTATACTAAAATTAAAAGAGTCATTTCCCTTGCATTTTCTTAAAATTCTAATTATCTTGCAAGTTTGTTCAGAAAGAGTTAGCTGATATTTCCATCTATTAGTCTTAAAACTAAGCTGACTGGAAAGGACAGCTATAGATGGATTGAAGAGGAAATAATGCTATACCATCAGGAAGAAAAAAGTGAACTGATTTGAATAATCTTTAAAACACAGCAGACTTTTGTACTTGTTTTCTCTGCCTGGAATACTCTTTTCCCAGATAGTCATACACATGCCTTGCTTCCTACATTCATTCAGGTTTATGCTTAGATGTTTTATTTGTACCAATTGTCCTTGACTACCCTAACTAAAATAGCCACCAGTATACCCTTCATAACTCTGTCTTTTAGCTTGCTTTATTTTTCTTCTTCGCACTTATTATTTAGAAGTAAGTGCTTACATTCTGTGTTTGATTTGTTCTTGGGGGGGCACAATCTTTGTCTTCCGCAACATCTAGAAGACTGCCTAGCAAAGAGAAAGCACTCAGTAAATATGTTTTGAATTAATTAATCAATTCAGGAAACTAGTTTATAGATATAAGCGCCATAGTTTTTTCTAATCTTTTGGTCTCCTTAGGTATTATTGTCTTCTCCATCTGGGATCAACTACAGGAACTAAAAGAAAAGAAGCCAATAGCTAGGACCTAACCGGGGAATCAAAAAATTACAAAAGGCCGATAATAATTTTCAGATATTTTAATCTCATTATAAATCATATGATTCAAATTTAATAATACATTACAATCTTTCACTTACCAAATAACTGGAATCTTTTCTGTATTATTAAAATTCCCAGTGTTTCTGAATATCTTAAAAAATGAGCTGTCTTAGACACTGGCACTGAGTATATTATAAACTGGAGCAATCTATCTTGAGGGCAATTTGGCAATAGATATCAAAACATTAAGTGCATACTGTCAGATATATCAACCTTATTTGGAAGAGGTTCTACAAAGGAAATTATTATTGCTACTTTCAAAGATTATGCTATATGGAAGTATTTGCAGTATTGTTTATAAGAGTGAAAACTTTAAAACTACCTATATATAAGAAAATGAGGACTGCTTGAAAATCTATTGTGCATTTATACAAAAAGATTTTATACAACCATTAAAATAATGGTGAATAATATTAAATGCCATTTAATATTCATGAAAAAATTAATTTCCATTAATTTTGTTTTTGGAATTTTAATATTCAAAATGAATACAAATGATTTTACTGAATATTCCATGATTTCATTTCTGAATATTTTAAAAACTGTGTATTGTAAGTGTTGGCTGTATATTTTTTAAGTGTACTATAAGGTTATAAACCAAAGTATTATAAATTTTTCTATGTATATAATTATATTACAGAATTTTTCTCTTTGCTTGTCTATATTTTATAAAATTTGTACAATTAACTATTACTTCTATCACTAAAATGAGATTTTTAAATAATGTTAATTGAATTTTCTTAAAACTTACCAGCTTGCATTGTTGGCACTTCAAGTAAATGTATATTGAGAAGTTTCACTGAAATACCTGATCAGCTAAAATTGACTGGATTTTAAAATGTCTATGGTGATCTCTTTCTCAAGAATATAAAACATGGCTTTTAAAAATAGTATGTACTTCTGTCTCCACTAATAGAAGAGACCACACAAAACAATATGGATATTCAAAATTATTTTTTATACCTGGCCCCAAGTCTAATCAGATGCACACACACATATAATCTAATATTTTATATATTAAAAATATTATACTAGCCAGGTGTGGTGGTACATGACTGTAGTCCAAGTTACTCAGGATGCTAGAGGCAGGAGGATCACTTGAGGCCAGGAATTGGAAGCTGTAGTGAGTTATGATCATGACACTATGCTCCAGCCTGAACTACAGACTGAGACCCTGTCTCTAAATATATAATTCAACAATAATGCCATAGAAGTTGTATTAGTGCATTCTCACACTGCTGTAAAGAACTTCCTGAGACTGCATTATATTTATGAGAAAAGAGGTTTGATTGACTCACAGTTCTGCAAGCTGTGCAAGAAGCATAGCTGGGAGGCCTCAAGAAAATTAACACCATGACAGAAGACGAAGGGGAAGCAAGCACATCTTACCTTGGTGGAGCAGGAGAGAGAGCAGGGGAAGTGGTATACACTTTCGAACAATCAGATCTCTTGAGAACTCTATCACAAGAACAAAAAGGAGGAAGTCCGCCCCCATGATTCAATTACCTTCTACCAGGCCCCTCCATCAACATGTGGGGATTACAATTCAACATGAGATTTTGGTGGGGACGCAGAGCCAAACCGTATCAGAAGTGTTTTAGATATACCATCTAAAAGTGAAAATAATTAATGCTCTCTCTAGCCTGTAGATAAAATACTTAGATGTTATTCTCCAATGTTTCTTATGGCACAGACATCAGTAATGCATTTATCTTTATGTCTTATAGTAATGTAGCAGATTAGAACCAGAGAATTACTCAATATTTTTAATATATGAAATTCTCTCCACAAGATGGAAGGAAGCATACTCTTTTCTGCCTATCCAAATTCTTTCAATCTACTCCTTCCAAGAATTTATTTTTGGTTTCTCCAATGCATAATGAAATTTCTCTTAGAATTTAAATTCAAATTCAGTATTCTATTATGTGACTTCAAAATATTCTCTGGTTACTTGTAACTCCTTCCCAGATAAATTAGAAAAACTCATGAGGAGAGGGGTTATGAGTTATTAGGTTAATTTCATATTCCTCACAGAGTAAATACCTATAGATTTGACAATATTCATTTGTGTCTTCATTTATAAAATAAATACCCTAAATACTAAAAAACCTTCTTGCTACAAAATGACTAAAAGTACTGGTTAAAAACACGTTTCCATGAACTAAGAAGAAAGTATAAAAATCTTCAGAGAGCTAACTTACTAAAGAAGAGAAGACTGAAGTCTCAGTTACTGTGAAGACATATGCTGATTCCTGTTCATCTTGAGACTCTGTATTGTGATGGCTATGCAAGGCAGAGGGCGTGAATGGCAAAGTCTAGGGTGCTCAAAGTCACAAGTCTGATAATCAGCCCCAAAACAAAACCAGGACCTCTAAGAGTTACATCTTCTGTGGAAGAGTAAACCATAGAATGGCCCACCTCAAAGAGGCAAACAGTAAGGATCCCTTCCTGTCTCAATCTTGATGTAAGCCACAAGTAAATAACAACAACAAATTTCCCTATGAGAATCTAACAAGATAAAGTCCTCACATGGGGTTGCAGTCTCAATTTGTATTTTCTCTTAAATGAAAAGAAAATCAAAGTTAGACATTTATTTTAAGTGATACTGGGTTAATGCAAAACCTAAGTGTTTGATAAAAACAAATTAAAATTCTTGAGAAATTTACTTTGAATGGAGGCATTATAATTCCCATTAAAGTACAGAAACACAAGAAAGCTAGGCACTAGAATCAAAAGCCTGCAAGCACAAGCACACATGCACACATAAACACTTCAAAACTGCACTTCCAAAGAGTTCTGAAATTGGGCTTTCCATATACATAACACAAAATAAGTACGCTTAAGGTTTAAATATGGTTATCAATAGTATTGGTAAGTAAATGTTGAATAAATGCATCAAATAAAGTTAAAAAAAGAACAAGAGACTTTTAAAATTTCCAGAAAAGTAAATAGAACATCTAGAAATACCATACATAAATACAATCCTAAAAATAAATCAAATGATAATATAAAAGCAGAATAGGTATAGCTAAAGATAATATTAGTAGAATTAAATGTAGCTGAAGAAGTAACATAGAAGTGGAAGAAACAAAGAGGTAAAATATAAAAGGTTAAGAAACATGAAAGATACCATAAGGAGGAGAGAGATCCAAGATGGCCGATTAACAACAGCTCAGGATCGTAGCTCCCAGTGAAAGCACAGAGAGCGAGTGGGTGCTGCACTTTCAGACGAATTTTTGTTGCCGACAGACTGGGAGATTCCCAGCGGAGGAGCCACAGGGGTCGCCAGCGCGACTTTTTTGGCCGGCGCGGCGCTTCTCCGTGCAGAGTATACGGGACGGGGTGCCCTTTGAGTCAGGCTCGGCTGGTCCCATTGCCACAAGGAGAACAGCAATTGGAAATGCTGAGGACTGAGAGTTTCACTGCAAGCACAGCCGAACCGAGAAGGTCCAGCTCTGTGGGGAAAGGGAGTCTGCCAAAGGAAAACTAAGAAACAGAAAAAACTTCATCACTGGGCAGAGAGAGATTCAAGATGGCCGATTAACAACAGCTCAGGATTGTAGCTCCCAATGAAAGCGCAGAGAGCCTGTGGACACTGCAATTTCAGACGAATTTCTGTTGCCCACAAACTGGGAGCTACCCAACGGAGGAGCCACTCAGGTCGCCAGTGCGACTCTTTTGGCCAGCGTAGCTGTTTTGCCGGCACCCCAGCACGGTGCGGTGCTTCTCAGTGCAGAGTATACGCAACTGGGTGCCCTTTGAGTCGGGCTCGGCTGGTCCCATCCCCCCAAGAACAGCAATTGGAAGCGCTGAGGACTGAGAGTTTCACAGTAAGCACAGCTGAACCCAGGAAGGCCTAGCTCTGTGGGGAAAGGGCATCCACCGAAGGAAAACTAAGAAACAGAAAAAACTTCATCACCAACAAGCCGGACCTCCACTCAGACCCAATCTGAAAGTCGGCAATTACAAAGACGACAGGTGGATAAATTCAAAAAAATGGGAAGAAACCAGTGCAAAAAGGCTGAGAACACCCGAAATCAGAATGCTTCTCCTCCTACAGGGGATCGCAGCTCCTCATCAGCAAGAGAACAAGGCATGAC
>CAUYLG010015246.1:0-71296 GCA_963573385.1 Cacajao melanocephalus
GTAGAACAAGAATCCTGTTCTCTCTCCCTCTTTTTCTTCCTCTTTCTTTCTCTCGTACATTCTTTTTTTTTCTTTCTTTCACTCTCACTTTCTTTCCTCTCTTTTCCTTTCTTTCAAAAAATAAAAAAAATAAAAAATAAATAAAAAAATAAAAAAAATAAAAAAAACATGAACGTTAGATTGTGGACATTGATTACCTTGAGAAGGTAGTCTAGTGATGGCAACAGAGAGGCAAAAGTAGAATAAAACAAGGAAAGCATGCATATGACCACTTTTAGTACATAATGAAAATTATATATTTGTACATAAAGAGTAGAAAAAAAGTTGAAAGTTATCAATGGCTCTTCAGTACCTTCAAACAATGATTTTTAAAATTAAAATCTGTTTGCCATTCAATACCTTTCACCATGCAGCCATTGCCATATATTCCTACTTCCAGCCACAAGCCAGATATCATTACATTTTACAAACACCTTTGTGCTTTATCCATAGGAACATATTTACATTCCCATAACACCTCCCCCCACATCCTCTAATCCCGTCTTTTGGATTTGCTGTTATATCTGCAAAGATTCCCTCTTTAATTACCTGACAAACTTCTACTCATCCCTCAAGTGTGAGCTCAAGTTTTACCTCCTCCAGGTATCCATCCACTCCCCCGACATCTTTCTTGTCTCTCCTCTGCATTGGCCCCTACCAGACAGTACTGTAATTATTTCTTTCCCCGTCTTTCCTCTCCAAGTCTCTATTAGCCCGAGATTCTTAGAAGGGACTCTTATTTATCACCATACCCCTGATCATTATTTAATTTTCCACTACCTCCCCCAACACAAGTAATCCCTGAGATGATTCTAGGTAAGTTTATGGAACAAACATCCCTTTACAATCTGATTACTTGCTGGAGATAGGCTGATCTCATTGAGTGCACACAACAGGCAGAACTTGGTCATACAATAATAGCAACATTCCATGTGCCAAGGATGGCATTTATGCTTATTTTGTGTGAATTGTGGGAAAGAGGCAAAATAATCAAGGTCTGACTTCAGCTGGTTGTGGACTGACCAGATGGGATGAAATGAGTGTATATTAGATGAGATAAACATAGAAGATAAACAACATCATTGACTTCATAGTATCATTCCTGGTCATCATCTAAAATACAAAAGTGAAGTGACTGTCTAACTGTATTTATGAACACCTTGATACAAAGAGTTCTTTCCTATATTATTTTTAGTTATATCTTGTTTTGAAAAGCAGCCATTAATTAGTCATCATCTACTGGTGGTATCTCAAAAATACAGAGCTCAATAACTATAGCAATTAAATACCCTCATGGCCATTACCTTACCAGAGAACTATACTATGACCTTTAACCATTTTAGTTAGAACAGCTGGGTAACTCCTGAAAAATCAATACTGCCCACCGGATACTGGCATGACCTATTGGGTAAACAGTTTTATGTGGAGTTATTTGCCTTTCCACGTTATTTACTCAAGCAAAAACCTGTTTTAGGAGTATTAGAGCAAACAGTTACGAGAACAAATGGAGAAGGTATTTAACATTCCTGTTAGCAATACGTTAAAAATGTAAGATAAAAGAAAGTAAAATCTTTGGTTCCCAGGGTGGAAAAATCTGTAATTGATTAAAGTTCCTCTACCTTTCTTCCTGTGTGTTTAGAATTCAAATTTGTGGTCACTCACAAACTTAGTGAATTGGATGGTCCTCAAAAGTTCCTGGTCAGCTTTGGACAAATGCCTACATTCTTGTCAGCTGGCACAATTTAAGGAAGAGCCAAAAATGAACCAGTCATAATCCTCTAAAAGACTCCATTAGGAAAGTCACATTACAATGCATTAGTGATGATTTAGCTCCATGCTTCACATTAAAAATTCCCTAGGCAGCCATTGCTTCCTCACTTCAGAATGAATAACAGAAATGACATTTCACAACTAACAACTTGAGTTTATTATCTCCAGGGAACCAGCACAAGCACACAAACTACCAGAAGGGATATGCAACATCAACCAGTGATTTCCAGGAGTTCTTTGCCATAGATTTCTAATATTGCATGTATTGTGCCTATGTCTTTAGGCATATTTCACAGATTTGTATGCAGAAGTAAAGCTCAACTAAAATGTAAAGAATCTGCAGTGCAGAAACATAAACATTAGATCTAGGAGGTATTTTAGCACTTCATCTAATCTCTTCATTATATAAATGGGAAACACACACACACACACAAAACAAAAAAGGAGATGTGGAGACATTCAATGATCTGTTCAAATTTTAAGGCAATTGAAGGCAAAGCCAGAAATAAAACCCAGGTCTCCCAAATCTTAACCTGGTGCTCCTTGTATATGCCTACCTGCTTCTACTCAACTGCCAAACAACCTCTTTAGCTTCGATTTACAGGGCCATCACTGTCCTTTCATTCATCCATAATGACCCCATTTACTGTGTTCCCTGTTGACTTTGCTTTATATTTGTTTCTATTATTTCCTGCTTTTGATTATTTCTGGAAGGTCTACCAAGAAGATGATGAAGTAGTAAGATGGAAGAAAGACATGTTGTTCCATGTAGCAATTACAAATCTGAAACTGAACTCCAGGAATTCTCGGGTGATTCTGGAGGTGTGATTGTTGACCATTCATCCATTGTTGACCATGATGCATTCTAAAAATGTGTCTTCACCCAAAAATTTGTGTTTCTAAAATAAATTTGGAAAACTATAATTTCATCTAGAAGAAGGTAATGTGCTGTTGTAATGAAACTGGTTTAATTTTAACTAATTATTTCCCAAACATATTTGAAAATGGAAGCTCTTCTTGTGTGTACCTAAGTTTCTGAAACAACCAGAACAAACATTAGTAAGTTGCCTTATCACAGTGAACAATGGGGTGTGGGCCAGTATCTCCTCCTTCAATACTTTATTAAAAAGAATTTACAAAATGTTTTCTGTAGGCAGTTCATTGTGTGGTTGAAGTGGGTATGGGGAAAGGAAAGGAAGAAGGACATGTAAGAAGTTAAAAATGACTCTAGATTTCTTGAGTTTATAATTGTATTGGGTATAAATAAGACACACAACAAGTAAGCAAAACCCTAAGGCAGTATATAATTCAGAGTCCATTATCTCCATAAGGTACAGATGAAGGCATTAGGATTTTAAATTTAAGCTTAACAGAATCTAATTTTAAATTAGATCCTGAAGGATATGTAGAAATGAAAGTGCGTGGCACAAGGGTGACCAATGCATATTTGCTTAACAAATGAAGGACATTCTGGGCTGCGGAACAGCATGATCAGTATCTTGCAGTCAAATGGAGTGAAACGTGGTATTCATGGGAATGGCAAAACTAGGGTGTCTGGAACAGTAGTAAAGGTGAGCATTGGACTGCAGGGGATGAGAAAGTAAGATCAGAGAGGGGACAGACACTTGTGATTCTAGCATTTGGGGAGGCGGAGGTAGGAGGATCATTTGAAGCTAGGAGTAAAATAAAGATTGAAGTGGGGAATTTAAGCAGAATGTAAAAATCATTATACTAATTAGAACTCCAGAATCTTCCCAAAGTCATGTTTTGTTTTTTCCTTTTCATCCCTAGCATCTTGCAGCCTGCCTGGACATGAAATAGGAATTTTTTAAATGTTGGTTAATTAAAAGAACAAATGAGTGTAAATAAAAGAAGCACAATGGAGAAGAACTGGAGGATTTCTGTTTGGAAAGTAAGAAGACACAAGGAGTCTTTTTCAAAAACAAATCTGGTTGGTCATGTCTGACGGGGTTGAATTGTGAGATGCCACAGACAGCATGCCACAGTTAGAAGACAAAGATTGGAGTTCAGGACAATCACCTTCCCTGGAGCAGATAAATTTGAAATGCATTTTGAAAGAAGAATCAATAAGCCTAAGGAACACTTAAATAAAAGGAACAATGGAAAAACAGCATCCAAGTTTAGACCTAAGATAGTGGTAGTGTCAGTCACAGAAAAAGGAAAATTCTAAGAGGGAATAGGATTGGTAGAGGGATTCTGTGTTGGGGAATAATGACAAATATCTAAAGGGAGATGTTCTGTCACCTAATGGTGGCATAAGGAAGGCACAAATACTCAGAGAGCTACTCTCCCATCTTAGCCTATTTCTCAAATGAGATATGGATATGATTATTATCATCCCCATTGTGCAGATGAGAAAAGTGAATAGCAGAGATACCAGGTGTTTGCTCTAAAATGCACACATTTAATAGGGAGTATGCCTAAGACTTTAATTACTGCAATATTTACAATACTGCATTTCAAGAGATACAGAATTGAATTACAAAGTCTAGTCAGAGATAACGTATTGAAATTTACCCATATAGATATGAGAGTTGAAGTAGCAAAATAGTACTTATTCCTTGAAAATTTAGCCCAGTTTGATGGGTGTTAATTAGGTGTCTGGTCTGTGCCTGGCTCTGTGACATAATTAGGTAATGCAAAGATGGCAAACACAGGGTCAATGACATCTAGGGAAAGCTAGGAGGAAGACAGAGGAATCCATACACAAGCTGCAGTAAATAAAAATCAAGAAATACTAATTCATTAGTATCTACTATGGGCAAGACAGGGAACAGACTCCTGAAAAGAAGTGGGTGCATGAGAAAGAGCAACGTTCAGATGTCAGAGCTGGCAGAGAGATGGCTTGATTAGAGGTGACAAATGCCACAGATAACCAGGGAAAGAGAACATAGAAAGTTTCCCCTTCTCAATACTTCTTTCTTTAGCACAAACCAAGAGTTGAAAACCAGGCTCTCTCATATCTCTCGTTCATCCAATTTGCCAGTTTCTGCTGAGACCGGACATTTACTGGAGTCCTGAATTGAGTGTGGGACTTTAGTACTTAAAGTGGTTGTGTGAGGGGATAAGAAACAAATAAGGCACAGGGATTTAAGGATAAAAGCCTGAGTCATAAAGTTTTTCAAATACATTTGAATGGCAGAGACTCTTCCTACCTGTTTCTCTCTCCTTCGAACAGAACTAGAGGAATCCGCTTAACATAGTACCATAAGCAGAATATTTCAGCCTATTATTTCCAGGCTTCTCTCTCTCTAAACCTGGACATAGTGCACACCTGTTACATCCATGATCTTATTTGCTATCCTTGGAGCATGTTCTGATCATCTCCACCTACCAAAATCATGCATCCCATCATAGTTTTGCTCAAATACCACCTCCTCCAAGAAGACCCCTGAACACCTTGGCCTGAAATGACTTCTCCCTTCCTGGGCTCCATAGCACTTTATGGTTTTGGAAGGAGCTTGTCCCTCACTGGTCTATACTGTGACTTCTCAAAATAAGCAAATAAATAAACAAACACATAGAAACACTAAAAATACCAGCAAACACCGTATGCGAACGATAATGTTCCCACTTTAGATTGCTTTCCTTTGCCCTCCCTGACTGCTTTTTGTCTATATTGTTTATTTACTCTTTGAAGTTTTAAGTTTTCTAAAAGTTTTTCTTGCTGTCAGAAAATGTAAAACTTCAAGTGTTATTTTTAAAAAGCCTAATATTCATCAAGGCCTTAAGCTTAGAGACTCAATAAATATTTAATGAATAAATGAATGCATTAAGTAAAAATAAATTTGAAGTAAAATAAACTTCTTTAATTTGCACATCTATTTCTTTATGCCTGAGTACACTCATTGTAACACACACTGACCTGGGTGTGAGGGGTATAGGTGTGAGCAAAACAGTAAAAATCCCTGCCCACACAGCCTATGAACTGGAGGAAAAAGCTGCAACATGCAAATGGAGGAGTAAAATATTTGTCAGAGTGGTAAGTGCTGGGAATAATAATAAAGCAGAGAAGACAGATAAGGAGTGGGGCAGGTGTATTGGGGAGGAGGAAGGTATGCGATTTTTCAATAAGATTCCCAGGGAAGACCTCAGACAAATAATCTTTCAGAACATTAAATATGTTACTGAGAAAGCCTAGCACACATCTGAAGGAAAGGTAATTCCAAGTAAGGAAATAGCAACTGTCAAGGCTCAAGTCAGGATTGTGCTTTGATTGTCTAATTTATTGCAGGGAGGACAAGTGGCAGAGTGAACAAGGCTGGAATAGAAGGAAAAAAGGTTAGACTATGGGGGGCTGCCATAGAAAATTACAATGACTGGGTAGCTTAAAACTACAGAATTTCCTGGCTAACGTGGTGAAACCCCATCTCTACTAAAAATATAAAAATTAGCCAGGCGTGGTCACACAAGCCTGTAATCCCAGCTACTCAGGAGGCTGAGGCAGGATAATCACTTGCATTCGGGTGGTGGAGTTTGCAGTGAGCCAAGATGGTACCACTGCACTCCAGCCTGGGCAACAGAGCAAGACTCCATCTCAAAAATAAACAAAACAAAACTACAGATTTATCAGAAGTCTGAAATCAAGGGGTCAACAGGGGGATTCTCGTGGAGGTTCATAGGGAGAATCTATTCATGCTGCCAAACTCTGCCTCCATCTTCACCTCTCCTTCTTTGCTGTGTTTCTGTATTTTCTCCTTTTCTGTCTCCTATAAGGACACTGTCACTGGATTTAGAGCCCATCCTATACCATCAGGATCTCATCTCAATCCTTATCCTAATTACATCTGTACAGACTTAATCCCAAATAAAGTCACATTAGGAGGCTCTGAGTGGGCATAGATTTTGGAGGGATGTGAGTCAATTCACTACAGGGAATAAGGGTGAAGCAGCCAGAGCAGTTAACAGGCCATTCAGATGTCAATAATCCATCAGAGGCATGGTGTGCTAATACAGAAGTGTTCTTAGATTTTTGAATACAGCCAGTGAGATTTATTGACACACTGGATTATTGCCTCTTGAGTTTTTTTTTTTTTTTTCGCTGCTTTAGAAATAAGAGAAGCATTGGTTTTTGGAAGAGAAAGGGGTATGTGACAGCCCAATGATTGTTATTGCCTACTTGAGTCTGCTGTGAACAGAGGATAAACTGAGATGAAGGTTTATAACTGTTGCATCTAAGCAGGCAAGTAGGGTACCTCTTCCAGTTTTACTGTTTGGTGTTTCTTATTAAAAATATCTATAGCTTAATATAGTTTGTTGCAATTCAAATAGAGCAAAGTTTTGAAGATAAATTATTCTGAAGATAGGAAATGCATTTATGTGGCAGAGATGAATAAATGTGTTGAATTTCTCATGCAAACCTTAGGACTGTAAAAACTCTATATTTTGATTCTATCTATTCGAATGAAAAAAAATTTTTTAAGGAAGGAAACTGATCTTACCTATCTAAAAGAAAAGATTTACATCTTAAAGAGTAGAGTCTAAGGAGTTGAGCTCAGCCTGAAAAACTACAATGGGGCTCAGTATGAACTTCTGAGTGCTCTGGTATCAATTTATGCTGAAATCTTGATTTACTTCCCAAGTTACAACTTCTGGGAGACATGGCATGTAGAGAGAATGAAGGAAATGAAATACGATAAATTATCCTGATTGTGATATCAGATTCTCAAACAAATATCTTGCTATTCAGTACAAAAAAAAAAGAATGCCTGTCCTTTAACAGCTACCTCTCCACAGACTTTTCCCATTGATTCAATAATGATCTCTTGCTATATACGATCTAAAGAATATTCTCCCATTTTCTAGGATTGGTATTCAAAGACCTTTTCTCTAGCTGTAATGCTTTCTGTCCTTTCCATCACAGAATCCAGGGCTTCAGGTACAGCCATTCCGTGTCCCTCCAAACATGGAATCCTCATTCTGGACCCTGGGCTCTGCCTGAAGAGAATCACATCCTGCCCACTTAAAGTTCTTCATTTCATGATCTGGGTTGAATCTCACCTCTTCTCTGTGTTATGTTACCCTGTAACATCAATTTGCACACCACACTTTTCTCCTTTCACTAAGCTGTTTGTAGTCCTGCCATGTCCAAATTCAAGTCATCATTTGTTGCCTGGACTAAAGCAATGGCCTCCTGCCTCCTGCTTCCATCCTTGACCCCTAATGTCTGTTACCCACCTAGCAGCCAAAATGATATTTTCAAAACTTTAGTTAAATTATGTATTTCCTAAATTATGCATATAAAACCCTTCATAGCTTTTCACCTCACTCAGAATAAAATTTCCAGTTGTCTCTAAGCTAAATCCCACCTCCCCTACATCCCCTATCGAGATATGTAGTATATTTTACTCAGCATTCCTAGTTATCTTTGTATTCATCTCCCTCTGAATTTACATCTGAAATGGGATGGTTCCTTTGACCCTTTCATCCCTTATAAAGGGATGGCTCATTTACTCAGCCCCCAGCTCTCAATCCCTCACAGGAGCAGGAGCACACAGGTAAGTGAGTGCAGGGGCTGGGACAAGTGTTTCTGGGCACTGGAAGGAGTAGAACTTTGTGTGGCCCCATGACAGCTACTAGGGGGTATCCACAACCTCCAGAGCTCCAGAGGGTGTGTGTTATAGTATGCTCTTTTTGCTTTGTTGTCTGTGGATGGCTTACTTGTTTCACAGCTCAATTTGACAGCCCTTTGTATCCTGAGCTCTTGTTTGGTGTCCAGGAAGAAACAAGTCACAGGAACGAATTGAAGATGGCAAATGCAGAGGCTTTTATTGCCAATAAAAGTGGCTCTCAGTGGGATAAGAAGCTGGAAAGGGGATGGAGTGAAAGGTTGTCTTCCCCTGGAGTTTGGTCGTCCCTGGCCAGACTCTTCTCTGAAGTCTAGCCATCAAGCTGTACCTTTGAAGTCAGGCTGCTTCTATCCAACATCCAGCTGCTGCTTCTATTCTCTCCTTCTTTGCCACTCTGCTGCCCCTTTGCCAGTGGAGCCTGGGGTTTTTATGGGTACAGGATAGGGGGTGGGGTGAGCCACAAAGCAACATTTGAATGGGAAAACAGGAATGCACATTCTCACTTTGGGCCACAGTCTTAGGCTTGAAGGTGTGGCCCTCACCAAGGACCAACCTCCTCTACCCAGTATTTCCCTGCCTCCTGTCCATATCACATCTAACTTTCTCAGCACCAGCTACTGACTTCCACTTTGTAGTCTGTATTTCTTGATACTAGTGGTGATTCAGCATGTGCTTATTGACCAACTACTGTGTATTCTACTGTACTTCTCACTGATAGAATACGAAACTTTGAAAATTTAAAAGGAAATCTTTATTTCTTATAAGAACATAATAGAAATTAGTGTTGAGTTTGCACTTAACTATAATTTCAGAGCTATAGAGAGACTTTTGAAGTCTTCTGATCTCTCAGACTCATTTTAATTGAGGCCCCAAGCTTCATTTAAAATGACTCAAAGCTAATTGGTGATTGCTCAGAGACAAGACATCCAGTTTCCTGTTTGCTGGTCTGGCATTTGCTCCCACTTCAGCACACTATAGCGCTCATTAGAATCACCATCCAATGCCTTCATTTGAGGGAGGTTTTCTGATAGCAAGTTATTCATTCAGAATTCATGGCAAAAATTGGTATTAAAATCTGGCAGGGTCTCTTAGCTCCATCCTGGTTTCTTTTTTTTAATTATTATTAATTGTTTTTGGTCACTTGCCAGCTAGAGAGACATCATTGTCTACCGACTGCCTGACCTTTGAGAATCATCTTCAGTGATCTTTCATTCATGAAGTCTTTCCTGATTTCTCCCAAACCTATTTTTCTATCTTTTGTATCCTCTTAACATTTTTTTTATAACAAACTTTGGGTATTTCTCTTATTAAATTTTGTACTGCATTTATTTGGATGTTTGTTTAATCTCTTTGAGATTGTCGGTTCTTCAAAGGAAAAACCTTTATCGGGTCTTTCTTCATATCATCCATGGTTACTAACACAATGCCCTACACATCATGGCTCAGGTAAGTATTAAGTACATTGAACAGAACTAATAAGAAGTTACTGAATATTTTCATAAATTACAGTGAAGGCAGTGTCTGCATCAAATGACCAGAGAATTGACAACAATCTTAATTGTCATACCGCTACCTAGAAATTGGATTGAAAAACACTTGGTTATTATCTAACAGAGCATAACACATTATCTAGAAAATACAGGCTTAAAAAAAACCAAGGTTACAAAGCACGACATTGATCTTATACCTAACACTCATCAGATCCTTCAGAAATGATTTGTCTGTTCTAACTAAAATCCCTTCCCATTCCCCAGAGAAAGAAAAGATACAAAACTCGCTGAGTCACAAGTGGTTTCATGAAATAATTCCTCTCTTCCAAAAGAACGACAAGATTAGTGACAGAAAGGTGCAATTCTTGATTTACATCTGGCTTCTTATAGTATGCCATTCTTTCCAAATAATTGTTATTTCTTTGGTGGGGGGAATCCAGGATTAATACAAATAAATGCTTTGGGTAATGCATTCAAGGAACTCTACTTGAATCAGGGAAAGATACAAACTGAATATATACAGGACATTTCTAAGGAATCATACACGTTTGACCACTTAAAATAATAGCTGGAGCTCTTAGAAACTAAATTTTATTTTGGATGAAATTATTCAAACCAATGAGCTACCTGTAGAAATTCATCACCTTTGCATCTACTGGGAAAACAAATTTGATCTAATACAAAGTCTACACTTATTTCTGGCAGGTACAATAAATTTTTTAATTTTTTTTTTTTTTTTTTTGAGAAGGAGTTCTGCTTTGTTGCCAGGCTGGAGTGCACTGGCACAATCTCAGCTCGCTGCAAACTCTGACTCTGGGTTCAAGCGATTCTTCTGTCTCAGCCTCCCATCAATAATTTAATTCAAATATTCAACGCATTTTTGGGGAGACAGAGTCTCACTCTGTTGCCCAGGCTGGAATGCAGTGATGTAGTCTCGACTCACTACAATCTTTGCCTCCCAGGTTCAAGCGATTCTCCTGCCTCAGCCTCCTGAGCAGCAGGGATTACAGGCACCACCCCCATGCCCAGCTAAGTTTTTTTTGTTGTTGTTGTTGTTGTTTTGTATTTTTAGTACAGACAGAGTTTCACCCTGTTGGCCAGGCTGGTCTCGAACTCCTGACCTCAGGTGATCCTCCTGCCTCTGCCTCATAAAGTGCTAGGATTACAGGGGTAAGGCACCACACCTGGCCAAATATTTAATGCTTTTTAATCTACCAAACATTACGAAAAAGAATCAATTCTTGGCACAGATGTGTTTTATGTTTTATATGATATTATATGAATAACCACCACCCCCACTGATTTCACACAACTTAAAATAATGCTGTTCAGCTGGAAGACTGAGAATGAACAAGGTTAGAACTCTTAGGGATACACAGGGAGGAGTCAAGTTTATATCCACAAACTTTGGGCAAGTTGAATATTCCAAGGGTTAGATTCCTAAACAGTGATACTGCCTATACTTAAAAATAGATGAACTTGGTCTGCACTTGAATAAAGTACTAACTAAATGAAAAAAATCAACTGTTTATTGAGTATCTGCTCTGTTTAGAGAATAATCTGGGTAGCTATTTACCAGGGATACAAGCCAAGGAAAAACCATACATTTTTTCTGAATTATTGTCCGAATTAGAGTAGATCTTCTTAGATACAATACGGTGAGCATGTCTGATATAGTTTAATGAGATGCTGAATTTGGGGTTTAGTGAGGTCAAATTCTAGTTGGCTGGTATTTCTCTCAACAGGTCTCAAAGCAGTTCCCACTATTGGCATTTGAAACCAGTCCCGTGTCATTCTCTGTGTGCAAGTGTGTGTGCATGTTTGTGTAGTGTATACGGCTTTTATTTCACTGTTTTTCAAGTGTCCCACTTTTTCCTACTTATGTCAGTGCATTTACAAACACTAATATAGATTTAATTGATTGCAAAAGAACTCTGGAGGGTCATGTCTTTCTCAACTAAAAATTACTGTTTTATTAACTAGTGCTATGAAGATTATTATAAATAATTAGGCAGCATTTTATACTTTCATATGCAGAGAAATTATGTATGTATATGTTGTGTTACCATAAGCAGATTTACTGCAAAGCTAAGGAAACATAAGTTTCAGAGCCCCTTTCTTACATGGGATAATCAAAAGGTATTTTTGTTGCGTTTACAAAAATAAGGTATTTTAACCACCATTGGTTATTACCACTGTCAACTTTCATCCTGACTTTTCCTCTGTCAACTTCAACTTCCTCTCACATCGGACACATATGAGTGGCCAGCAAATGTCTTGGCCATGTGGTTAAGGTAACATTGTTGAAACCAGGTTATTTTAACTGCAATATAGAAAGTTTGAGGATTTACAAACTCCTGATTTAATGTATATTAAAGTAACTTATTTTCTTTCTTTAGCAGCATTTATTAAAGATCTGAGAAAAAAATTCAAATAAAAATTTAACTGAAAATTAAACAAGATCAGAGATCTTTATATATTTTATATCAGGGATTTATACCTGGGTGATATAATAATAGGTACAACAAACCCCTGTGACACGTTTGTCTATATAACAAACCTTCACAAGTACCCCCAAACCTAAAATAAAAATTAACAAGAAGGAAGGGATTGTCACAAAAACATTTCAGACTCTACCAAAAGCAATTCATTAAGGGAAGGAGATACATTTTATCTTTTTAGAAATTTTATTTTATTTTATTCTATTTTTTAGAGATGGGGGCCTCACTATGTTGCCTAGGCTGGCCTGAACTCCTGAACTCAAGGGATCTTTCCGAGTAGCTGGGACTACAGATGTGTGCCACCACATCCAGCAGGAAATAAATTTTAAATGGAAGTAATGAACGGACCCTTTGCATAGTCAGATTAATTTCATTAATGAAGTGAACACATAAAAGGACAACTTTCTTGCTGATTTCACACAAAATATGATGACAACAAATATAATACAAAACTCAAAATGCATCATTACAGTCAGGACATTGATAACAAACTGGTAAATCAATGTCATCAATTTATTAGTTAGTATTTATCTTAATATTAGATACTATACAAGAAAATCGGAAATGTCTTAAAAACTTATATATGTGAGAAACCTTACAAAGGTTTGACCAAATTTGTTTATAATCCTATACATTTATATGACACCAGGAATTAAAAAGTGTGAAACTGAAAAAATCTTTTCTGCCTAATCATTAGGTAAAACACTCTGGTATAAGCATACACATACGGATTCTGATCATCTATGCTGACAGAAATACTAAATTATTTTTCTATAAAAAATGATCTTATAAATCTTCACCATATGAAGAACATGTGGCAAAAAAAAATAAATAAATATAAACATAGAAAAGCAAGTATTAGGCCAGGTACAGTGGCTCATGCCTGTAATCCCAGCACTTTGGGAGGCCAAGGTGAGTGGATCACCTGAGGTCAGGAGTTCCAGACCAGCCTGACCAACACGATGAAAGTTCATCTCTACTAAAAATGCAAAAAATTAGCCAGGCGTGGTGGCGGACACCTTTAACTCCAGCTACTCAGGAGGCTGAGGCAGGAGAATCGCTTGAACCTGGGAGGCAGAGGCTGCAGTGAACAGAGATCATGCCACTGCACTCCAGCCTGGGGAACAAGAGTAAAACTCCATCTCAAAAAAAAAAAAAAAAAAAAGAAAAGCAAGTATTATAGAGGTATGTCAGATAATTCACTAAGAAAAATATTTCTAGATTTTGTGACTTTTTTTAATTTGTCAATTTTTAAAAGAATTTGTAATTTCTGGGGTTTTTGTCATTTTGAAAGATTGTTTTCATACCTAATTTTGTATTTATAATTAATTATAATCAAATCAAAGAGCTTTCTTGAATTTTATAAACTTCAAGTCCATAAAACCTGTTACTGTCCTTTGTACTAGAATGATCTCTACTAGAACTTTGTTCTTAAGTGTTTACAAAGAATAATAAGTAACCTTTTTTAGTCTCAATTTTATCAAATTGCTTTTCCTTTCAGATAAATTACATTGTCCCTTTTATAATTTATGCAGACTGGTTCATATTTGGTTTTTAGCGAACATATATAACAATTCACAGTATATACAAGAAGAGGTGTAAATAATAAAATTACATATCAACAGTTTTCTCATGAAAGATTTGATTTAATTTCACACCATCTTTTTTACTATTATGCAATCATTGTTTCTCAAATTAAGATGAAATAGTTTATAGTCAAAAGTATGGCTAATTGCAAAGGTTAGAAGGAAATAGTGTTTTAATTGATGTGTCCAACAGACATCTAGCAGAGGTTAGAGACCTCTCTGATGTTAGAGCAATAGCTTTTTTCCTGAGCCCTCAAGAGCTTGAATTGTATCTCTGCATTTTGATCCCGACTTTGACACTGGCTCAGAAATCCATGGGCTCCCAGGGTTCTTGTTATGACTCTGACGTCCTTTTAAATGTGTGTTACCTGTACAGTTTCCTTTTCTGCTCATGCTTGGCATGCTAATATACGGATCTGTCTCTTAATTGAGACTTTTGCCTACTCCTGCTCTGAAACAAGGACCACTGGTCTTCATCTCATTGACCAGCTGCTTTGAGCCTAATGACTATTTGCCCCTTTGGTTCCTGGCTCTATCCTGACCTCTAGTGACCACTGCAGGTGCCGTACTATCTGAACCACCATACCTCTTGTTTGCCAAATGGAACAGCTTTGGTTGATCTGTCTCCATGAAGATTATCCTATAAATTTTTCACTAAGATGAAATGTGAAACTTTAGTTAGATAGATAGGAAGAATTTGATGAGTGCTATGATGATAGAATTTCATTATCTTTTAAGCCAAATGAAGTTTCTCAACTGACCTTTATAATGTATTCCTGTATCTGTCACCTTCATTCTTCATGCCTTTATCTATCCATTCATCTATATTCATTTAACATAAATATCTGGTACAGCACTAAGGCAAACCAGACAAATATACACCAAAGCCTTGCTTGTGGGTAGCCCTGCCCAGACTCATAAATGCATCCAGTCCAGGAGACAGCACAGTAGGTTTCTGTTCATCAACACCAGCTCTGTGGTATTTTTCAGAATACTACAGCTATCGTATTATTATACTCTCCACAATTAATTGGTAGCTCTGAATAAAAGCATGGTAAGTTCCTAGGGGCTAAAGGAGGAGTCTGGGGGAAAAACATGCTAGAAAAGCAGTATTTTAGGGGCAGGAAGAATGAACCTACGTTCAGGGTATCAATGTGGAGCTCCTTAAATAATGTGAGAGACCTAATTAAGTACAATGTGGAATACAAAGGAAATGCTCCCAGTTTCAATTGAAATGGTGGCAGTGATTCCAAGGAAATGTAAATTGGTACTTTCACATCATATGTCTGTTATCTAAGGCAATATCACTGCTCCAGAACAGGCAAACTTTTGGGTAATTCCTTCATCTTTCCTATTGATTTTTATACAGTGGAGGTCATGTTTCACAGTACGACCTAGCTAAAAAAAATCAATTATCATCTCATACTTTTTCAGTAGATCAATAACACTGAATCAGTTATTATTCAGTGATAGATGTTTTTACTTTTATATAGAGACACAGATAAACTGCAGATAGACCATACTACTTATACCCCTATTGAAATAGCCAATCAAAACAGTTACTATTAATAGGCTAAAATCTTTGCTGGTTGTTCAAACAGGGCTGTGACAAAGGACAGATTTTGGTGGCACTGGTATTTGCTTTCTATGTAATATTCAGCTTCCCCTTATGTAATAGTTTAATAAAATCATTGCCCACTGATACCAAGATTATTTTCTTACACATTCATTTGGCTGATGGAACTCTGATGGCTGTGCTAAAACAGGGGTATTTATTGATTTTTCCTTCCAGGAATTCAAACTAAATTGTTCATAAAGATGGAGATCTGGTGTCAGATGAGGCATTTGCACAATAAAACTACTGCAAAGTAGTGATCCGTTGCAGACCATACTATTGGCCTGTTTTATTTGACCTCTCCTTAGCTCTGAAAAGGGTGAAATGCCAAAGTGCCTCAAAGGGGAAATCACCTACTTGTAATTTATCATTGTCTTTAATTGTGAAGATTGTACTGTCATTGTCACATAGGGAAAGAATTCTATAGCATCTCCCATAAACCTGATGCCACGAAAAAACTATTTTTGAATCCAAAACCCTTTTCGGGTAAACGTTTTACGTTATTGATTTAATTTTTTGAGATGGAATCTTGCTCCATTGCCCAGGCTGAAGTACACTGGCACTCACTGCAACCTCTGCTTCCTGGGTCCAACTGATTCTCCTGACTCAGCCTCCCAGACACCTGTGACTACAGGCAAGCACCACCACGCCCAGCTAATTTTTGTATTTTTAGTAGAGACAGGTTTTCACTGTGTTGTCCAGACTGGTCTTGAACTACTGACCTCAGGTGATCCATCTGCCTCGGCCTCCCAAAGTGCTGGAATTACACGTGTAAGCCACCATGCCCAGCCTTACATGACACGTTTAAATGCACCTAAGGAAGCATTTCTAAAGGACCAACAGAGCGATATGCTGTGTACTAAAAATGTGCTGTTTTCAATCTTTTTCTTTCACAGAAAAGTCAATAAATCATCATCCTAATAGCAATAATGTCAGGGATAGAGGAGCCTAGGAGAGCCAGAGTTGATACCACTTTAAAATCCACTCCATCTCAAAACTAGCAAAGGACATTTATTGCTAGTTACATGATCATACAATATTTACAACTCAGGAAACAATTTAAAGATACCTACAAGGACAGACTCCTACAATAGAAAGTCCAGATACTCCAATATTCATAACAATATATGCTTTCAGGATAATTACAGTTATGCTTTGAAGTATTTACATATTAAAATGTCAGGAATAGTTTTCTTTAAATCAATAAAATGATAAATTGTGACACGCTGTCAGCCCACCTACATATGGGCACAGCTTAGTTTAGCCTTTACATAGACAAGACCCCTATATAAGAAAAACTTAAAAGACGGTGCGTTCACTTGCTTTCTGAGAACACCCTACTCTGTAATAGAGTAGCTTTCCATAAAGCTCAATTTATTCTCACTGTATTCTGCAACTCGCCTTGAATTCTTTCCTGCACTAGATCCAAGAACCCTCTCTTGGGGTCTGGATCAAGACACCTTTTTCTGCTAACAATAACAATAAACTGCATTCATATAGCTAATTCTATTAGCCCGTTCTTACACTGCTATAAAGATAGTACCTGAGACTGGGCAATTTACAAAAGAAAGAGGTTTAATTGACTCACAGTTTTTCATGGCTGGGGAGGCCTCAGGAAACTTAAAATCATAGTGGAAGGCGAAGGCGAAGCAAGGACCTTCTTCACGTGGCAGCAGGAGAGAGAGAGCAGGAGAGGAACTACCAAACACTTATAAAACTATCAGATCTCATGAGAACTCACTCACTATCACGAGAACAGCGTGGGGAAAACTGTCTCCAATCCAATCACCTCCCACCAGGTCGCTCTCTCAACACCTGGAGATTACAATTCAAAATGAGATTTAGGTGAGAACACAGAGCCAAACCGTATCACTAATGCAATTTATAAAGCATTTTTTTTTTTTAACGAGGGTGCACATCCAAAAAGAACAGCCCTGTTCAGCCCTCATTCTGTAAACAGGGCACTATTTTCTTGGTCTAATCTCTCTAAGTGTAAGTAGAGAATTCATAAACAGTTGGATTTGCTAGTATAAACATTTCTTCTAAACACCAAGTGTGTGAGAGTGTATGGCTCCGGCGGGCTAGAAATTAACTTAGTATTTCATAAAATAGCAAAACTATTGAGTGTGATAGGTGAAACTTCCCTCTGTCTAGTCACCCAAGCTAAAACTTGGGGTGTCTTTCTTGACTTTCCCCCTCTACATCACTTGCCCTATCAATCACTAAGTGCTGCAGATTTCACCTCCTTGATATATCTTTGGAGATAGATACAAAAAGTAGGCAGCCAAGTGGATAGCGTGGAAAAAGGGGCAGACTCCCCAGGGCAGGCAACTATAAATATGCAGCTGGCACAGCTCTTCTATGGTGGGATGAGGGCCCTGTAGAATGCCCACCACAGTGCAAATCTCTGCTCTGCTGATAACGGACTTTCATAGACCTCCTGGCTGCTGGGAGGAACCCAGAAACTTCTAGGCTTCAATTCTAGAAATTTAAATTGCCTACCTACCACAGGTAACTTTAAACGTGAAAAATAACTAAGAAACCCCAAACAGAAAATCTTTCTTGCTGCTTTCTTAGGACTTTGCTGTTTCACTCCTCAATGCCCCCACCATGTGAATACACTTTCCCACACATTCCCTATTTTATTTGATGTCTTTGCAGCTACTCTGATTAGGCAAAGCAAGTGTTTTCTTACTTTACAGCAATGATTCTCAATCTTGTTTGCACATGAGAATCACCTGGGGAAGTTTTAACATTTATGAAAGCCTGGGCCCCACCCCAGAGTAATTAACTCATAAATTTTGGGGCATGGATTGCTCCATCGGTCTTTAATAAAAGCTCCCCAGATGATTCTAGTTGGTAGCCAGAGTTGAGAGTCACCACCCATAAGCCTGAATGAACCAAGGCTATGGCTTAATGTGATTGTTAGTGTCCATAAATATGGAAAATTACAAACTGCCAGCTTACAATTTAAAAATAAATTTTAAAAAGTGAGCTCTCCACCCACGGTGTTCACCACTGCCTCAATTTCCATATAAAGCAAGTACAGAAAAATGCACACCTGTATGTCATGAGGTGCCCAATTGAATGGCTGCAAGTAGTAATGACTTCTGTGAGGGGAAGAACCAGATCCTTATCATGCCACAGTTTGGATCTAACGGTATGAGCCAGATGGGGCCACTGAGGACTATGAAACTCCAGCTAGTGTACATTGTTATTTTGTAGCCCAAGAGAAATGATCACCAGAGAAATTTTCATTTCAGGAAAATTTTCCTAGCTCAGTCTTTTCTGTAATGACTGTGTCACCTCCTCAACTGCTTTCCCACAGCCTCATGCATGTGATGCTCGATTTCTTATGCAGCTTCTTGATTTTATGTTTCATCAATTTCCCTATATCTCTTACATCTTCCTCCAGCTCCTGGGTAGATTTAATCACCTAGTCAGTCATGTTTTGTATATTCTCAGAGAAATACAGTCTATGAATATGCTGCTGGTTTTTCACTCAACCTCACTTCTGAGTTTTGTAGGGGCGTGACAATGACTTCCTAAATTCATTGTGTCCAAAATTAAACTCAAAAAAGTTTTCAACAATCCCTTTAATCTTACCCCCAAATCTATCTATCTCACATACCCAGACTCCCATATTCAAATATCTAATTACCTATGATGGCTCCTCCAAGGTGACACAGGTACCTCAAATCAATGCGTCCAAAAGCAAATTGTTTTTTTCATGCCTATTTCACCTCCAAAATTCTCAGTCACTAGCACTGCCCTCCATCTAGTCACCCAGGCTAGAACTTGGGGTGTCTTTGTTGACATTCCTCCTCTACATCACTTCTCCTGGCAGCCAATCGCTAAGTGCTACAGACCTCAACTCCTTTATATGTCTCTGCTACTGTCCTCTTCAGCACTCCTGTCCCTGCCCTCTCACATGAACTACTCAGTGCCCCAAACTTCCAGTATTTCTCAACCAACTGGCTATACAACCACCAGGGTGTAAAAGGTAAAGCTGTCTGATTGCCCTCTTAACTTTAGTGTTTCTCGAGGGCAGGATAAAGTCCTTTCTCTTCAGGTGACCATGAGCCTCTCTGTAGATGGCTCTCTGCCTTCCTTTCCACTCACAACTCTCTACTCTGCCTAGAACTCAATTCCCCAGAAGTAACATTTTGTTTGTTGCTCCTCTCCAACGTGCTCTGCAACCTGTGCCTGTGGCCTTCTGCTTTTGGTTTGGCTAACCCCTGCCCATCACCTAAGACTCATTTCTGTTATATGCTATTCCAGAAAACAGCACCTTGTTTCCACTGATTTCCAGGTTCTTTGCTTTTTGAAATATTCCATGCAATTTTCTGTCATTAGACTTGAAACATTATATTATCATTAATCGTTATTCTCTATAACCTGTCTTGAATTCAGCGAATGTACTCTGCATCCTCAGCACTTAGAGCCTGGCACTCAAAGAATGAATGAATTCCTTCAGTGAACTCAGTATCTGATGCTCCCACAATACTTACTAACTTCTATTGGGTTTACTGTGTCCTTCTTCTGTCTCTGCAACTAGATCATTAACTCCAGGAGAGCTGTCAAGGGCTGGGTCTTTGTTTCTTCAGTGTTAGCCAAATTGACTGACGATGAATAGGTGTTGTATCAGTAACAAGAAAAAGAAAGGAGGAAAAGAAGGAAGAAAGAAAGATCTGATTTCTATATAGTTAAGTGCAATTTAAAATTTTAAATGTTAAAAATTTAAGTAAAATTTGTAATGTTATCCTTTACTTCTCTACCCAAGCAAACAAAACAAAGACTCCTAATGTTTCAAGAGATAGTTACATCTTCACATAGCTGACTGGAAATAGAATATTTGTTTTATAATATTCTAGCCCTGGATCATTATAGGATTCTGAAAATGAGTGTTAATTTAATTGATAAAATAATGGAAGGAAGCAGCTCCCTTTCCATATATGAATGGACAGAGACATACTAGAATGACTAGTGAGAAAAGCTGGAACTTCTGTTGTACATAAATATAACATGAGTCATTTATTTTTTTAGTTCGAGAACAGAATTGAAATCATGACATTAATTGATGCAAAATCCCAAACATCAATGATGAGCCATTCAATAACAGTAGGTGTATTTAAAAGCTTGTCTCTGGATTTTTAAAGAGTATTTTTAATAGTCCAAAACAAAGAGCACAATTACTAATAGATATTAATTGGCAGTAAAAATACAGCTAACATTATTACAGCTTGAAGCAGAACAGAAAACAACCAACCCCCCACCCAAATCCAAAGCCTCTATTTTATGTTTATGAATATTAGAAAAATGTTATTCTTTTCTTCCTTCTGTATTATCTCTCCTTACATCAAGATAAGTCACTAATAATTGTAGCTTTCTTGGACTCTCTTATTCCACTCATTTTGTAGCTTTTAAAAAATAAATCATTCTTTTTAGAAATAAAAAATATTGTTTTTCCGTTTTCTTTGTAGGTGGAAGTGAAATATAATCTAGAGAAGTCCTCTGCAATCTCTGATAATACAGTTGAGTAGGAGGGTGACTCATTAGGAATTGGCAGATGTCAGCACCTGTTGTAAGGAGTTAGGATCTGTGAGCCCAAACTCCTTTGGCTGAGAATATACCCCAGCAGGTCTTAGAGACTGAGAGTTAGAGCAAGGAACTGGGGCTGGAAGGAAGTTAAGAGATCTATTTGAGACTGGTTGCCTTTGGTGACATCAAGCTGCCATTGGGGCTCAGAAAATGATTCTCCAAAACATGGCGCTTCGGCATGCTGAGTGCTTTGGAAATGGAAAGGCTGTAGAAATAAGCCTGAGATCCAAGGTCTCTCTCTGACTTTCCCCTGCCTCCCTGTCTCTCAAATCCTCTTTCCAGAATCACTGGAAGGGACTCTCTCTGAAATGTTCTTATGTGAGAAAGATTTTTTGCAAAAGAAATGCAATTGTCTTAAGGCCCCCTGCCTAGAAACTTCATCAAATAACCAGAAAGGATCAAACCAAGGGAGAAGAAAAGAGTCTGGGAGTCATCACTATGCCCAGTCTTTTCACCTATTCTTCTAAGGGCAGCTCCCAGAGGTTACCTGGGGAACTTTACCTGCATAACAAGACAACCCATGTTCTGCCCTTTACCTTCCATAACTTGTGCCATCCATCTTCCAAAGAGAGTAGTTCACAAAATAATGTCTGCCTCCTGGGTCTGTACACCATTCCCCTATGAAGAGCATATTTAAACCTCAACCAGTGGGCTCCTTTTTTGAGTTTCATACTTTGGGTATGGTTTTTGTGTCCATATGTGCGTTAAAATAAATGTTGTACGTCTTTTTCTCCTATTAATCTTTTATCAGTTCATTTTCAGTGAACCTACAAAGGACAGATGGGAAGCTTTCCTTTGACACCATCACTACTGTTTGTGAAAATGTGATGTCTGTGCATCTGTGTCAGAATCACCTGAGTTGTTTGTTTTTTTTTGTTGTTGTTGTTAAATTCATCCAATATTTATTGAATCGTGAACAGTTGCAAACATCACCACAATCAGAGACCCACCCATTCTGACGCCTCTCTTGGCTTCCCCTTGAGAAGGATGCCTGAGGCCGGACGTCCCCTAAACTCCAGGGGACAACCAATGCACAGAGATATGATAAAACCGGGAGACAGGAGGAGGGTGGGGCAGTGTGGATTCCAGGGAAGACACATACACACAGACTCTCCCACACAGAGGCAAAGACCAGGGGCATCAATGTCTGTCCCCAATAGCAGCCACGAGAACATCAGGGAAAGACCAGGCATCCATCAGACATTTCAGTTCTTCCTGTCCAGTAACCAGACTGCTGCATCTCTTGAGTTCACTGCTACTCAGCCTGCAGATACCCCTGGACCTACTCAGCAGTTCCCTACTCAAGACTGGAGCTCTCAGCCTCCCACAGAAGCCTGGTCTGCAACTCGACTGCTCAGGCCACCGGATGGGTAGGAACAACCACTGATAGGTCTTAAGTTGTTCTTCCACAGACTCTAAAGCATGATGGAAATAAGCTTGATGGAAAATAACTCTCAGCTTCTAAAAATATTAATAACAAAAGCAAAAAATATTAAAAAGAGTTATTAGAAGCATTCACGTAGTCAATCAGAATTTATAAGTAGTTATTGTGATATGGCAGTGGGTTGGCCACCAGGCTGGTCAAGATAAACAGATACAAAGATGGTACTGCAGTCTGGCACCTAATATACAGCTACATAGATTATAGTCCCACTATAGTCTGAGACCGTGTTTTAAGCCATACACAAAATATCTGTAACTACTGCCTCTTTTTCACACTCAAGAGGACCACATTGTTTTAGGAAGAACTTTAAATCCATGTAAACTTAAGCAATTCATTTGGAAATGGTTGTATTTTATTAAAAAGCAATTACTTGTGACATATGTCATAGTGAATCCCAATGTGTTAAGGCATAGAAGTGAGAACTGCTGTGAGGTTCTGGGAGAATCCGTCTCATCAAATTCCCACAATAATCATTTTGACTTTTCTACAGAGCACCCCAAAGTCCCTTTCATGCTTATATCTTCATCACACCATCCTCACAGGAAATGTGTAAATTCATAAGAGAACTCAGATGATTTTGTGGATATAATGAAATATTATAATTTTAAATAGAATAGGATCAACCACTGAGAAAGTCTTTTGTTTGTTTGTTTGTTTGTTTTCCTTTGTTTTGTTTTTGAGACAGGGTCTCACTTTGTTGCCCAGTCTGTAGTGCAGTGGCACCATTTCAGCTCACTGCAAACTTCACCTCCCTGGGCTCAAGTGATCCTCCCACCTCCGTCTCCCAGGTAGTTGGGACTACAGGCATGCACCACCATGCCTGACTTATTTTTGTATTTTTTGGAGAGATGGAGTCTCACTATGTTTCCTAGGCTGGCCTCGAACTCCTGAGCACAAGTGACCTGCCTTCCTCAGTCTCCCAAACTGTTGGGACTACAGGCATGAGCCACGGTACCCAGCCAAGAAAGTTTTAATAAAGTCTTTATGCATGAAAGTCTTTATGCACAAAGTCTTTATGAGAATATAAAATACTCGAGCTGCAAATTCTAATTATACAATCTAGTAACTAACATTGGATCTGAAACCCATGTATATTTTGGAATATCGTAATTATTTGGTAGGTAAAGTGTGAGAAACAAAAAGAATTTAAATAAACTCATATACATGCATGTGGGCATATATACACAAACACAAGTGCAGTGAAATGTCAAGATCTATTATTCAGATTTTGATTAAAAATCTTCCCACAAATGCTTGTGCTTACTTGACACACTGTAGTCATTTAGGTACCCTCATGGTTTCTTTTTCTTGTTTATTATGACTGGGCCTCTTCTGGAAAATCTAGCAAGTAGATTTATCTAATTTTTATGTATAGCTTTTGTCAGTGTCAGACCTGTATTGTATTTGATTATCTAATGAATAAAGTTATGCCATTATAAAAAAAAAATCTTCCCACATTCCTCAGACTGCATTATCCACTGTGGCCATTCATTAAGCATCACCAGCCACCTTTCTCAATTTGCAATTCACATCTATGGGAAAATGGCATTGCTCTTATCCAAGTTTTTATTTTTGTTTAAATCTATTTAAGACTAAACAAAACCGATATATTAAAAGGACTTTGCTAGTTTACCCATGTCACTTGGAAGTAGGCTGTAGATATTAACAATCACTATTATATTCATTAGGATTCTTCTACAAGGTAATATGGAGAGTGAGACATTCAGCTGGGAAATTTTCATCATCAAGAGGGGATAGAAAAAGTTATACAAGTTAGAGCATTTCTTTCATAAGGAAAAATGAAGGCAGGTCAGGAGAAACTTGAGGCTATGTAGGATTGGAGATTGTGGGGAGGAGGTGCTACTCTCTGGAGAGTAGACTGGGGTATAACAAAGCCAAACATAAAAATCCTGTCTTGGTCTTGCCTGGTAAAACTTTACAAAAGAATCTGAAGCAAAAACACAGTTTTTAAAAGATACATGGAGACTGATTTTATTTTACTTACACAGAAACATTAAATCTCTGTATTGTTACTCTTCACTATTAGGAAGCATATTTTCATCATGTCCTCTAAGCCAGGATTCTTGAATAAAGGTTGGTTTGTGTTAGATAATTTAGTATGTTACCTGAAGCAAAATCATTATGAAATGCAAGTGTATGAAAAGTGTATTAGGGATTGAGTATCATAAGAAATCTTATTAAGTACTTAACACACACACCAGCCATTTTGCTAAGTGCTTTACATATACTGATTTTGTTTCCATCATAATTCTGTGATGAAGGTACTTTATTCTCTCAGTTTTTCAGATGACAAAACAAGGGCTAATTAAAGTAAAGAAGGACAGCAGGTAGATACTAAAGCCAGAATCTGCATCAAAGTTGACTTATTCCAGCCTGTCTATCTTAATAGCAAGCTTGAATGCCTCCAAAGAGGAAAAGAGTGTTAACCACACAAAGACAATTAGTTGTAAGACTCATATATCTACAAGCATCTCTGATCTATATAAAATAAGGCCAAATTAGTTTTTCAGAAACCCTTGCAAAATTTCAGGAACCTTTTCGTGGAATAAAGTATGACCCATGTGGCAGTACTCCAAAACAAGTCTTTAAAGATTATTGACACCACGGAGGGCTCAGGTCTTACCATGAATCCTCCCAATGGCAGTAATATTCTTACCATCCAGAAAACAAAGTCACCCTTCTGGTTTTAACTCATCCGACTGGCAATTAGGAGTCTTATCTCATACCTGAGACCTAACCTACGGATATTCTTGCCATGTGATGACACTGGTGTAATCTTTAAGTTTTTCTTCAGTTGTGGACTTTTTCATTTTTAGAGAGAGTCCCTACTAATTTCAATCTTCTCAAAAAAAGACTAAAACTTGTCAGTGGACCTCCTTAACTACCTGCATTCTCCTTGAAGCCCCATCTCACATATTAATACCTTGTGGCACACCTCACCCATATAGAGTGAGATCACCTCCCTTCTCTAAGTTTATATGGCATCCTGCATGTATGTATCCTGTGGCTGGCATCACTCTTCTTCTTAACTGTATATTAGGTGCTCTTTCATCAGCCAGACTGCAGTATCCATCTTTGTATCTATTTATCTTGGCCAGCATGGTGGCCAACCCACTGCCTTATCCCAATAAATATTTATAAATTCTGATTGACTATGTGAATGCTTCTAAAGACTCTTTTTAAAATATTTTTTTGCTTTTATTATTATTATTATTATTTTTACTTTTCTTTTTTATTATACTTTAAGTCCTGGGGTACCTGTGCAGATCGTGCAGGTTTGTTACATAGGTATACATGTGCCATGGTGGTATTTTTAGAAACTCATGGTTATTTTCCATCAAGCTTATTTCCATCTCGCTTTAGAGCCTATGGAAGAACTGCTTAAGACCTCTCAGTGGTTGTTCCTACCCATCTGGTGACCTGAGCAGTCGAGTTGCAGACCAGGCCTCTGTGGGAGGCTGAGAGCTCCAGTCTTAAGTAGGAAACTGCTGAGTAGGCCCAGGGGTATCTGCAGGCTGAGTAGCAGTGAACTCAAGAGATGCAGCAGTCCAGTTACCCTGAAATTCCTCCTAGGAATTTCAGCCGCAGCTTGTTCTTCATTTTCAATCTCTTCAGGATCTCTGTAGAAGTAGAGAACAGGCATGACCTCCCATGGGCATTCATGGGAACTTCCCTGGCTGGCATCCATCACATCAGACCTAGTGAGAGGCCTCTCTTATTGTTGTATGGGATGGCAATGTCCACATAGCACGGTGGAGAATCTGTGTGACCCACAGCAATGGTAGGCAGGTTAATGTCAGATGCCTTTAAAAGAGGCTGGGATCAGAAACCACCAGCAGACATGGCTTCTGGAAGGCTGCCTGGATCTGGTGTGGGAAGGTCCCAGGAGTGAAGCGATCAGCAATAATGACCCCAGTGGCAGCAGAAAACTTCAGCACAGCCCACTTGCCAGTGTTCCTGAAGGATATGACACTGATGTCAGCATGGCTTTCAACAGTGACGATGGCATGAGCCACCATCAGAAGCTTCTCCCAGGTCCTCTTCCGATTTAGGATGTAGATGCCAACACTTTCCCTTTTGCAGATGTACTGTTCCATTTGGAAGTCAAGCTTGGTGCCACCCAACTGAATTCCTGCTGCAAGAAATGTGAGGACATCCTCCTCCTTCATGTTCAGGACATCACAGGCTCTGGCCATTGTAAAAGTTTCCATTTAAGTTCTGAGGGGAATTCAAAATAATGCCATATGGACACTCTCTGGGTAGCATGGAAAGGCTATTATAATTTTTAATGGACACATAGTTATTGTACATAATTATGGGGTATATTGTGATAAGAATAATTATCATATCCATTACCCCAAACATTTGTCATTTTGTATGTGTGTGATGAAAGGAACATTTTCTGAAATATTTTTCTTCCTCAGATTGCCTTGGGCCTGACCTTCTCTACATTCTCCTTCAAAAAGAAACAAGCTGTTGGGTTTAGATTGCTAGTGATGAGATATAGTCACCTATTGTCTCAGTCTCAAAATGCTAGAACATCAGTATAGTGCAAATCTTAAAGGAAAATATAAAAAGGTTTTTATCTTCTTTTAGATTTCTTTATCACATCTTGGAATAAAAATAAATAACTAAAACTTTGTCCTAAAATGAGACAGGAAAGGTAGAAGAAATATTAAAGATCCATATCTGCTCATCTTTTTGTCTGGGTCCAATATGAGCTACCTAAGAGTAGGTAAGTAACCATGGCTCACACACTTTCCAATGAATGAATCAATTTATTTTCCTAATATAATATTTATTCACTGTTTATTTTAATAAGATAGGACAATGGTAAAAAGCACAGATTCAGGCAAATTGCTTGGCCCAAATTCTCTTGAGGGATGATTACTGGATATCAATTACATCAGACTCACTCCTCTAGACACTGGTTTTAACCACTATCATCTCTTGTCTGGACTATGATGTGACATCTCTGTAACTTGTCTGTACTTCCAGCTCCTTTACAATCGATTTCCTAAGAGCCCTCGAGTGAACCATTAACATGTGATAGTGTATGTCTCTCATTGGTTCTACCTCTCCAAGGGTTTCCCATCTCACTGGGCATAAAGGCCACAGTTCTATCAAGGATCTACGAGATGATTCACTCTGTCCACTCTGGCTCCCTGTTGTGTAGCTGATCTCACCTCCTATTACTTTCCTCTCTCCCTTTTTATTCTAGCCGTATTTACCTTCTTGCTCTTCCTTGAATGTGACAAAGACACTGCTGTGCAAGGACCAGGCATCCACCAGTCGTCATTCCCTTTGCCTTACGTGCCCTTTCCCGCATTTATTACCTGCATGGCTCATTCCCTCACTGAACTCAGGACTCTGCCTAAGGTCCACATGGACAGAGTTTTCTTCCCTCCTGATTCAATGGATATCAGCCCCTAGTCTCTCAGCCCTTGATCTTCATTAATTATTCACATCTGACATGTCATAGATGCATTTCTATATTTGCAGTGTACTGTCCAGAGCTCCAAGATAACAGGAACGCTATTATCAGCCCCTAGAAGAGGATATGATTCTAGGGACTCAATCAATATGGGCTGATATTTTAGAATACCACCACAAAAAGAGCTTCTAATTCAGTTATGTTAATACAGTGACATAAAATGTTGAAAACTACAGTATGTAAAAGCTAAATAGCACAATATCTGAATGAGATGCTGCAGAGTAGTGTGGAATTAACGGCCAGATATACAGTCATTGGCATAGACAATAAGAGTGGGTGTCCAGGAATGTTTGAGATTATGTTATAGAGGACCAGAAAGTAAAGTGATTTTCTCTGTTTCTATCTAGGCTTGAAAATCTTGTTCCAAATTGGAAGACACACTTCTGAGGATTGCCAGCAACTTCTGCAGGCTTCCAAAAGTAGTACGTGGTCTGGTCATCCTGCCAAAAGCTGACCTCACAGGGTGAGTTGACATAGATGCAAAATTTGCAAGGCTTTCCCGCACACTTTAGGAGGGATGAGCCCTGTTATCAACGTCCTGGGATATGGCCAACATTAACAGAGGAAACCAGTGTTATGCAACTGAAAGCCTTGGTCTTGATATACAAGTGGGCAGCATCCTCCTTGTTAGACTCCAGGGATTTGCTGTTTTCTCTCACACAATCTAGAAACAGAAAATCTGGAAGCCAGACTGCCTTACACCTACCACTCAGCTGTCTTCAGGGCACTTGTTCTCATAATTACTTGCTTTATACTCAGAAAATGCAAATAAACTTCATTATTAGCAGAGGTAAAACAGAGTAATGAAGGTCAATCTATTGCAGACATAGCAAATGTATTCTTAGTAAATAAATTATGAATGATTTAAATGATGTTATACTTTTTAATATTTGTATCACTGACCCCAACTTGCTCATGCCTTCGATTCTGATAGATTTAGGTAACATCACATACATGTACTTTTAGGTTTTTGGAAAACAAGCTAGGATGCTTATAAACTCAGAAAGATGAAACAGCTTCCACACAATATAGTTAACAAATAAACTGCATGTACCACAATGACTTCAACACAGTGCTCCACTCACCATTATGACTCCCAGAAAAATTTATCCTGTAAATTTCCTAAAGGATAGTGTTTCAAGAGGCTTACAGCTTCCTCCAGGGTGACAATTAAGTCACCTTGCAAACAACTGGCTTAAAGGCATCTTCCCGGTCATTCCTCCTAATTAGAAAAATAAGACTGCTATAGATTTTCTTTCCCTTTCAAGCTTTGCATATGAAAACATTCACTCCTCTATGAAAAGCTGCATTAACTTTTATGATGAAATATACTTTTATTTGTAGCACAGGCCTTCACACTAAAACAAATCCCTTAAGACTGATTTTGCCAGAAGGTAGAATGTCAGAATTTTCAAAGCTTGTTTTCACGAGTATTTAACTCTAGACTATGTCTTCAGATATTACAGATGCCTTGACTTCTTACCTACTGTCACCTTCTGTCTCTAGACAAAAGGAGAACTTAGCCATTGCCAGGAGGAAGGTCACTTTTTACTTAAAGAAAGCTTAGAGGCCAGGTGCAATGACTCATTCCTGTAATCCCAGCATTTGGGGTGGCAGAGGTGGGTTGACTGCTTGAGCCCAGGAGTTCAAGACCAGCCTGGGCAACATGGCAAGACCCTGTCACAACAAAATATATAAATGAACCAACAAACAAAAAATTAGCTGGGCATGGTGGTTCATGCCTGTAGTCCCAGCTACTTGGGAAGCCGGGGTGGGAGGATGGCTTGAGCCTAAGAATCAGAGGTTGCAGTGAGCTGAGATTGTACCTCTGTACTCCAACCTATGTGACATAGTGAGACCTTGTCTCAAAAAGAAGAAAAAAAATCTTAAGAGTTCTTGCTTCAGCAGCACAGTATATAAGGTTGGAATGACTCTTAGTAGCTTCTCATGGCCACTGTATCTCTTAAAAGCCAGATGCGCAACGGTAAGCTTAGTATACTAATTTTTGTGTGACAAAAGGAAGGAAAGCATGTATAATATTCATCTTTGTATTGGCAAAAAGAAATACTGAATAGGTAATAAACCTCTTTAGCTTTAAGGAGCAGGGCTGTGGGTGACAGGATGGGGTGGGCCAAGGAATATAGGTGAGGGTTCTAATGTGGCCTTTTTGTATTTCTCAAGTTTTGAATTACTAATTCGAAATTTAAAGAGTCTCATAGGGAAATACAGTCTCTCTTAATAACATTTAACTGTGTTTTGCCTTATCGTTGAAATTTTTTGTGATACCACTTGTGTCCTAGGTTTGGTATGCCAGGGACTTTATGTAGTATTCATGACTTCTAGAATAACATGCTTTGTATGAAAGTAGATTATTAGATTATCATCATGATCAAAAACCTAGGTAGAGTTTATTGAAAATAAACACCAAGGTTTTAGTCTTGTTATGTTTTCATCAATTTCTCAGCCCCCTTTCTTCTGTTAATAAAATACACTAGCAATAAAATCTCATTTCATTCTTTATATGACCTATTTATATTTACCTATCTATCTATCTATTATCTATCTATCTATCTATCTATCTATCTATCTATCTATCTACCACTTAGTGAGAGCCTGCTATGTACTGGCTTATATATCCCAAGCTTTACATTTTACATATGAAGGAAACTGTGGCTCATAACATTTAAGAGAATTGCCAAAGTTGCTAGTCCAGCATGCATGCCTAGCTCTAATTAGAAAGCTCTCACTGTGCTAACAAGACCACTTTAGCCACTCCTGGGTCATGATTCTACTTGAAAGTGATGTGTTGACTGGAGACATTCCACTGTCAAGCTGTGGAAACTCAGGCAGGAATCCTATAAATAAAAGATTGGAAAGAAGGTCCTCATTTCCTTTCTTGTTCTAATATCCAGATGAGTTATGCTACGTTGCTCTCTTTAATAAAAATAGGTCTTGGAAATGTGTGTTGGAAAAATAGTCTGACTACTAAAGTGTTTATTCAATGTAAGGATAGCAAGAATGACTTATCATTTCCTTTGTATCCCTGAGGCTCTATAACTCTTTCTACTTAGACATCTAAGGGGTAAGGAGGACAATGTGTAAGAGTTGTTTCATTATCTGGGGGATTAGCTAATAGAAAGTATAAGATACAATAATTCTTATAGGAAGATCCTTAATATTACTTCCTTATGCAGAATCAATCAAGTAACTAAATTTTAATAATTGTAGCCATGAGATGAATTCTTCACTGTAAACTTGTCATCAGACCATGAACAAACCATAAGAGACAATAATAGGTAAGTAGGACTGTATCAAATTAAGCTGTTATGAAAATAAAGAAGAAAGCTACAGAATGAGAGAAGAACATATTTGCAATACATATATCTTACAAATAATTTGTATCCAGAATATAGACATAACCCTTACACATCCAGGTGGGCAAATGATTTGAGTAGACATTTATCAAAGGAAGATACATAAATGTCGAATAAGCTCACATAAAGATTCTCCATATCATTAGGCCTTCAGAGAAATGAAAATTAATCACAATGAGATACCACTCCATACTCACTAGAAGGCTGAACTTAAAAATATTAGTAATACAAAATGCTGATGACACTGTGGAGAAACTAGAGCTCTCGTACATTTACTGGAGACAGTAAAATGCAACAATCACTTTGGAATAAAATTTGGCAGCTTCTTACAAAGCTAAGTGTACACTTAGCATGTGGTTCAGCTCTTAGGTATTCACTAAGAGAAATAAAAATATGCCTACACAAAGATTTGAAGATCAAAGGTCATAGCAACTTTATTCATAGTAGCCAAAAAAAAAAAAGAAAGAATTTAAGTATACATCAAGATAGTATTTCTTTATTTTTTATTTATTTTTTTTGAAACAGAGTTTCACCCTTGTTGCCCAGGCTGGAGCGCAATGGTGCAATCTTGGCTTACTGCAACCTCCACCTCCCAGGTTATTCTCATGCCTCAGCCTCCCTAGTAGCTGGGATTACAGGCACCCACCACGACACCTGGCTAATTTTTGGTATTTTTAGTAGAGACAAGGTTTCACCATTTTGGCCAGGCTGGTTTCAAACTCCTGACCTCAGGTGATCTGCCTGCCTTAGCCTCCCAAAGTACTGGGATTACAGGAGTGAGCCATCCCACCTGGCCAAAAGGTATTATTTCTATATGGTGAAATACTATTGAATACTAAGAAATTAAAAAGAAACAAAACAAAGCAAAACCCAAAAACATGACACAGAGTGAAAGCAGACATATACAAAAGAGTACATATTGTCTGATACATTTGTATGTAATTCCAGAGAAGACAAATCAACATATAGTGACAAATAGCATATTAAAGGCAGCCCAAGGCTAGGGTTGACTACAAAGAAGCATCAGGGAAATTTTGGGGGTGATATTCTCTATCTTGAAGACACCCATGTTTATGCAAATATATATATTTTTCAAGACTCAGTGAGTTGTACAATTAAAATAGGTGAAGCTTATTTTAGGTAAAGTATATTACAACAAAATTGTTTTACAAAAATATTCAGGTAAGTTTTGCTCCACAACTAGCAAAAGATACAGATTAAATTAAAAATCAGATGATGGTGGTTATGTTCTAAAAAGGGATTTAGGTGGAGGTACATTATGGAAAAATATGATTGCAGTGCCTGGGATATGATAGATACATTAGTCCATTTTCACACTGCTGTAAAAAACTTTCCTGGAACTGGATAATTTACAAAGAAAGATTTAATTGACTCACAGTTCTGCATGGCTGGGGAAGCCTCCAGAAACTTAAAATCATGATGGAAGGGGAGTCAGGCATGTTTTACATGGCAGCAGGTGAGAGAGACAGCAAGAGAGGAAACTGCCACTTATAAAACCATCAGATCTCATGAGAACTCATTCACCGTCACAAGAACAGCATGGGGAAACCACCCCCGATCCCATCACCTCCCACAAGATCCCCTGCCTTGACACATGGGGATTATGGAGATTACAATTTGAGATGAGATTTAGGTGGGGACACAGAGCCCAATCATATCAATTGGTGATCAACAAATATTCATTTCCTCCTCTTTTCCAATTCTTTTGTGGAAAATGTAAGTAATATATTCAAAGGCTGTCAGCTATAAAATAAATACTGAGAAATACATGCAGAAAGACAACATTATGAGTCAGTGGTTAGTCATCTAAGAACAATCAGAGGAGTCTGTTAAAATATGTAAGCTCTTCTCTTTTATAAACTTTTGATTTATAGGACACTTTTTCTTTACCTTCCAAAGTCTGGGGTCTCTAAATTTTTATTGTACTCATTTGGCAGTTAGCATACATTTTCTACACTGGCCAATACATTTTTAAGTACACATTTTTCTTGTTCAACTTTGTCACAAGTTTCTAGAAGGCAAGGAGCTTGTCTGATACCTCTTTTTATGGCTGATTTGAACCTAGTAGGTGTTCAATAAAAGATAAACATATTGTGAATGATTATACTGATATTCTTAGGTTTGAAAAATCTTCCCTCTTCGATATTATTTAGTCAAATAATTTAAATGTGATCACATCCATTTGAAGTGAAAAATTCATTTATTTAAGAGAATCAGTTGAGTAATTTAAAGACTTCTCCTTTCTTCTGGTATGTTCACATTCATTTTTTCACTTGTTTGGTCTTTCAATAAATATGTATTGAGCATCTCTCTTTGCCAGGCACTGTGCTAAGTGCGTCTGGAAATACAAAGATTATTATGTGCTCACAGTCGAGAAAGAACGCCAAACATAGCAACACGTATTTCTGACAGAGTTGGATAAATATATCATAAGAGGTGTGTGGAAAGGGAGACAGATGATGCCAAGATGTACCATATAAACTTTAAAATTAAATTTTAACCAATCTACTCATTGGCTAATATAAAACTCTGCAATCAAATTTAATGTTATTTAGGTATCTTAATGTAGATGGCCTATAATTGAAACTATAAATAAAGGTTTAGTTACTTTTGGTAATAAAATTGTGGTTGTTATCCTAGACAAAGGGAGTAGCCTCTTTCTCTTCTTGATGACTAAAGTCAATAAGCCCGTCCAAGACGTAACTTTTAACCCATCCAGGAAATAAGCCTTGTGTACATAAGACAACCCAGAGGGTCAACAGTAAGTGAGTAAACTATGATATGGTTCAAAACTGATCTTTGTGGAAAGTCCACTTGACTATGGAGGTGGTTTTCTCCAACAGATAGAAACATTTTGAGCAATTGTGAATGAGAGGTATGTCATTTGGTGTTGGTCTACTTACGTAGTCTTATGCAATTTGATGTATGAAGATAATCTACACCAATTTGTTCTCTTTCTTTTTGCCACAAAAGGAAATTATAACGTTTTTTAAAATGTTATTTCAAGTTCCTAAAGCTTTCAATTCCTGATGATTACATTACCATGGGTGAGTGTATATTTCTCTTTGGCAAAACATAGCTTATTTGTTTATACTTTACCATTACATACAACCCTCCAGCAGTGTCCCATCCAATATAAAACTCAAATCCTTATGTTCTCTTTTGTCAGAGCTTTTCTACATGATATCTCCTCCCTGAAATTCCCCACTCAATTCCCTCTAGAACCCCCCTTAGCCTAGAAAATCCCAACTTATCCTCAGATCTTATCTAAATTTCACTTTCTTGGAGATGACTTTCTTGACTGGATCCTTCACACACACACCCAGAGACTAGAGAAGGCTTCCGTTTGTATTTCCTCATGAAACTCACTAATTAGTTATTCATTTTTCTATCCTCTTTATACTCGGCACCCTGCAGATGGGGAGACCCTGTTTCTATCTTGTTTATGTAATAGGCACCTAATAGCTATTAATAGCCGTTTGTTTATTAAATGAAGAAATTTACAGCAATAATGAAATTCAGAGAAATAAGACTTTCATTTTACTAATGAGAAAACCATGGTAAAGTAAAGTAGTTCTTTATTATAAAGTTAACTATCTCCATTTTAATAACATCCAATTAGATAATGTTGTATTTCCTTACTGCTCTATTGGGTGCTATTATAAAAACTAAGTTCTATTGAATATGAAAGTTACTTTTGCAGCAATATTTGTAATTCCATTTCATCATAATTGAGCATAGAAAAATAAAATTCTATATGAAGCAAAAGGCAGCATAAATTTTCTTAGATACTGTAGTTGCCTTACCTCACATCTTCCCTACTCAGTTTGGCCTTACCTAGTTTTACCAAACCATTCACAAATATCCCAACTGCATGCTTTTGTAGGGGTTGACTGAATCAATCCCTATGAAACCAAGTAAACAGAGTAATCATACTATATTTTTGGTAATATTATACTTTCTAAAAAGTGTGTGTTGCTCTAAAGCCACTTCTTTAAAATATGACACTACCAAAAAATATTATGTATCATTTGGTTTACTCATAAAATTATCCAGTTTGGCATGATCATGATATATGTAAAGTATTTTCATGCAACAGGTATTTACTACCTATTTTACTTTTAAATGGTTATAATTCTATCACAAAAGTATCGGAAAATTTATCTGAAACTTAAAAGTAAGGCAAAAATGTTGTCAGTATATCCCGATAATATCATACAAGGGCCATGGTCACCCAAGCGTTGTCTAGATAGGCACAGCTCTGTCCCAAAGAAATTTCTGTGATGCTCAGTGTGGTAGCCCCAGCAAGTGTGGCTAATGAGCACATCAAAAGTGGAGAGTATGACTGAGGAACTGCTTTTTTACATTATATTTAATTTTAACTAATTTAAAGTTACAGTTAGGTAGTCACATTTAAATTGCTAGTGGCTACCTTACTGGACAGCACAGTTACAGAGGAATGCACTTAGTTTGTCTCACATTTTGTTATTAATGAAAGATGCTAGTCTTTGTAAAATTGTCAATTTGTAGAATTTTGTCTGTTAGAGACGCAAATAACTTTTGCCTGGCAGGACATGTAATGCCAAACATTTATGGTAGAAATATTGGCCAGTTTTATAACATGAATCAGTAATTTTATTTTAACAAATCTTTGTTAAATTGTCTAGATATACATAATTTCTCACATTTTTCTTGAACCAATCATAACATCTAGTTCCCTCATTAATTAATGTTATACAAAAATCATTCACACATGTACATTTATGTTTGTCTGAGATTCATAATTTGAAAATTATATTTCAGCTTTGGATCCCTTAAAATTCACCCATAGAATTATTTCTGAGGTTTCCTAGAGGGCACCTGAGAAATTTATTCTTTTAACTTATAAAATGAAAGATGCTAGGAATAATTAGGTTTGTTTGGTGGCTTCATATTTACTAATTTATTTAATACTATTGCAAGAGATTCATGGAAAGAATGATAAAATCAAAGGAGATGCCCAGACTTCCTTAGGCTGTTTATATAACTAAAATATTCATATAACAATATCAGAAATTATGTGCTTTTTGAAAAGGCCTTGGAGATTCTTCAGTGCCTTCCATAATCTAATCTTACCCTCAGAGAAAACATTGATTAAGTCATTATGAGAACCTATTAGAGGATCTTTCTTCTTATATTATTGGTTATCATAATAAATTAATCACAGCCAGTCTCATCAGCAAATAGATCTCTGCGTCTTGGTGCTTGCCTGAAGTCTCTGCTATACATCATAGGCTAGAACTGGTATCTTGCACAAAAGACAGTTCCAGAGCCTCATAGAAGAGACAGCATACCAAGTACTCTGCAAAGAACAGGCTCTGAGGGATAGGTTTCCAAATTCTCTTGGCTTAGACAACTCTCAGACTCTACAGTGGAGTGAGTCACGATCTCCTAGGCTCCTTTCAGTCCAGAAGCAGGCATTTTACATGAAAGCAGACTGCTGACCTCAGATCCAGGGCAAGAAAAATTAATCACCAGGACTAAATGAGCTCATGAGGAACATTTAATTGTGATTATTTGTCTGGAATATGGCTAGCATTGTTTTCATTTTCTACTTTTAGTAAGTATATAGGAAAACAGTTTATCTTTCTTCTTCAGCTATCTTTAACCCTTTCCTTAGTAGATTATGCTATTGTAAAGTTAAATGTTCTAAATGGTATCTAAGTGTCACCGACCCACTCAGAATTTGGAAGCAAATCTTTTTAGAGTATTCTTACTTTCTAAGATAATAAGTTATTTGCATAGGATTGACAAGAATCTGTGCCTATTTTTACCACAGCATAACTGCGTAAATCATTGTAGCAACCTAATCTACACTTGGAGTGTCAGTGTCGTATTTGAGAAGGATTCATATTTAATCAAGTATGGTAACTCACCATTAAGGAACATATGTGAGTTGACTCAGGACCTGCTTCTAGAGTCCTAGCACAGGGACTAGGAAAGAAGTAAATTTCTGGAAGGCTAAGGAGCTTAGCAGATTTGGGTGGGGTGTGGGTGGGATACTCTATAAAGGAAGATTTCACCTAAATGTATAGGTACTACAAGCGAAGTCTAATGGAAGGAATGTTTTGGGGTTGGTTTCCTAGCATAACAAAAGAAGAGAAAGACAGATCAAGAGTCTAGCCCAAGTTCCTTCTGAAAATTCCTAGACAAGTGAATTTTGTGGCCTTAGTGGTTGCTCAATATCGTAGAGCTCTATATTGGCAGAACAAACTAAAGGAGAACTGTACGATTAAATAATGATATTGATGCACTCCTGGAAATAATCAAATTAAACCTGGGCTCTAAAAAGACTTCATTTACAACTGGGCATGGTGGCTCATGCCTGTAATCCCAGTGCTTTGAGAGGCAGAGGCAGGAGGATCTCTTGAGCTGAGGAGTTTGAGACCAGCCTATGCAACATAGCAAGACCCCATTTCTACAAAAGAGTTTTAAAAATTAGCCAGCCATGGTGGTGTGTACCTGTAGTCCCAGCTACTTGGGAAGCTGAGGCAGAAGGATTGCTTGAGCCTAGGAGTTTGAAGTTACAGTGAGCTATGATCATGCCACCATACTCCAGCCTGGGTAACAGAGCAAGATCCCATCTCTAAAAAAAATAAAAAATAAAAAGATTTTATTTACAAAATGAAATGAAATGGATTTTATGTATAGGTCTAGTTAGTTGACCTAATCTAAATGATGGAAATAAGGCAAAAGATGAGCAGAAATTTAGCTTAACAACATATGGGGGAAAAGGCCACTTAGGATTGTCTAAGGGAAGGGATTTTGTTCGTATCAAAGTTACTATTGATTAAAAGTCCCAGATTTGGTGAAGTTACTTGTTAACCTATAGAGGTTTATCTTGCAGAAATATAAATAACTTGTCTGGTGGAACAGAAAATCTCAATGCCTTTTGTTTTTAACTTAGCAATCTTATCATAATATTTGTTTTTAAAATTGATTATCAATATCTAATTTCTTAAACGCGCTCTGAACTGGTCATTATATCTTACTGATATTCTTTATTAACTAATAAGTTAAAGAAAATCTTTTACACATCTTGATTATATATTTCCTGAGAGTTATAATTTTTTCTTTTAAAATTATATTTTAACAAAACTATATTCTGGTACAATAACATCTGGTTGAGAATCATGAGCCATGACTTCTGCTTCCAGAAATGATGTTTCATGACACTCGACTCTGCACCTGGCCACTTGGAACTTCAGGCTTGTCATCTGTAAACTGGGGGTGTTGGCCAACATTTCAAATGTCTCTTTCAAACATCACTTTAAATATCCTAAAACTGAAAATTTGAATACATTACCAGAGACAGGATATTATTGAAAGAAATAAACTCGAACATTCTGAAAAGAACTCAAACAGATCTGGAATACACCAAATCTTTCTATTGTAATAACAACTACCATAATCCATTTTAAATGAAAAAGTACCATTTAAATGATTACTTTGCCAGGAGCAATCACTCTTTTATTGAGCCATTTGTTCTTTAGATAGATAACTTTTGATATGCACATAGAATGAGACAAGATTTATGTCTTTCCTAGAGTTTTCTTCTTGCCAAGACATAAAATAGAGTCATTGTTTATCAGAGAGCTTACACAATACTCAGTATGTCTTCCCACCTTTTTTTAGACTGACAACAAAGTTGCTAAAGATCTGAAATGAAAATTTGATCTAATTTAAATTTAGTCAAATGGAAAATTTTAAACAACTAAAACTTATCAAGGAAAGAAATTGGAATGGTCTGTTAAGGATCATAAAAATTTCCATATCCTAATATTATATTAAAATAGCTTACAAAATAATTTTTTAATACTGTGAGTAAAAGATGTTAATTGTATGACATTGATCTGTGTCATTGTTGAGGCTTTCTTTTTGTTAGAACCTAGTACATTTTTGTAAATGTTTATGCATAAAAAGAATGTTTATGTATACTTAAAAAAGAATAACTTCACTGGTTGCAGATTTCACATGCATCCATCAGATTGAGATTTAAATTGTAATGTTCAAACTTTGTATATCCTTAGGAATTTTTGCCCAATTTCTAAAAGGATTTTGGTCAAATCTCTCACTATAATTATGGATTTGTTCATTTTTCTTGCTCTATATATTGTTAGTACATTTTAGGTTAAACATTAGGTACTCACAGGTTCAGTATATATTGAACTAGTAAACTATAACTTTTTATCATTTCACAATCCCTTTAAATCCTAATTTTTTTCTCCTTTAACATTTATTTCCCTACTGTGATTAGTGCTATTCCAGCCTTCATTTCACATCTGCTCATTAGACATTTGTGTATTATACCTACCCCTTTTTTAGTGACATTAATTTATTCCTAAAATCCTTATTGCCAAATTAAATAATCTCAAATGAAAAAAATACATATGACTATTATTTCAGTAGCAAAAATAACAATGTGTTTATCCCAATCTAAGATTTTCAAAAACTTTCACAGATAGAAAAACAATAACAATATAAACAAAGTTATATAGCATGTTAATATGTTCTTGCATTGCTATAAAGGAATATCTGAGACTGGGTAATTTATAAAGAAAAGTGGTTTATTTTGACTCATGGTTGTGCAGGATGTATAGTAAGCATGGTGCTAGCATCTGCTTCTGGCGAGGGCTCAGGAAGCTTTTACTCATGGCAAAAGGTGAAGGGGGGCCAGCACATTACATGGTAAGAGAGGGAGTGAGAGAGAGGTGGAGCCAGGCTCCATAAACACTAGCTCTCATGTGAACTCATAACCACAGGCAGAGCACCAACCCACTCCTGAGGCATCAACCCCTGTGACCCAAACACTTCCACCAGGCCCTCCTCCAACATTGGAGGTTACATTTCAACATGAGATTTGGAGGGGACACACGTCCAAACCATATCATATAGTAATTTAAAATAAATTAAAACAAAATAAATGCAGCAGGCACATAACTATAGCATGATGAAGATTTATTGTACTTGGCAGGTGAGGAAGACTTGATAATGAGAGGACATTGGTGGAGAACTGTGCATTTGTTGGAGGGTGCAGTCTTATGTCAGCACCTGTTTTTCAACTTTTCAGAACTTATGGTTAATCTTTCATTCCAAATGCACCTGAACATAGTCATAAGTCCAGATAACATCTTCCGGGCAAAATAAAGGGTAAACACAAGAGCACTTCCTAAATCTATGGAAACAGTGATGTGATAGACCAAAACGTCATAAAAGATATAACCTCTTCACCTCTCTGTTTTGGGTTTACCTAAACACAATATACAATTTGAATTATGAATATATAAATTAGTTTTTTAAGATATTCTCTGACCAGAAAATGTTACACCAAGTAAACTGGTGAGCATGACTTTACCTAAAAAAACCCAAATTATCACTTCTTATTGCATCTTTCTTTAGTGAATTATACCAAATGGAGAAAAAGAGTCTTCAGTAAATTAAAACTCTTCGAGAGTCATTTAAGGCACAAGGCATTAAGTGAACAATCTCAATGTGAGTCTGGTCTTAACTTTCAACATTTTTTTTGTTCTTTTGTCTTAAGAATATCTCTTTTAAGAAGCATGTAAGTGGGATTATGTTTTTAAAATCTAAAGTGATTAGATTAACTCATTTATGTTATCATGTTCTCTGATGGTGGATTTATTTTGTGCTTTCTGTTTACTGCTTTTGTTGTTGCTTTGCTTGTTTTTACTGTTCTACTTGCCTACTTTCTATGGGTTAATCAGGCTTTAAAAATTCCCTCTTACTCCTTTTCAACAACTTTATAACACTTATACTTGACTTAAGGAAATCTGACGCTAACTAACAGAACTAACCTCCTCTTAAGCAATACAAAGTATTTTAGAATGCTATAAATCAGACGATAGCCCCAATTTTCCATGTTATTGTTTCCTAGTAATTTAATTCCACCTTGCTTTTAAACTTATTCAAATTTTCTCTTGTCATTGGGGTTCCCCCATCTAACTCTAAGACATTTATTGAGCATGTAGGCGCCTTTCTATATACCCTTCTTGGGATTAAGTGTGCTTAGTATCTTTCTTCTGGCCTTTTTCAGGAAAACTCTTGGTCATTAACCCTTAGAATATCACTCCTCTCCTTTTCTCCCTAGTCTCTTATCTCAGAATTCTAACTGGGTAAATATTTAAACTTAACATTCCTGGACTTCTTGTATTTAAGTTTCCTCTTTAATTTTCCCAAATCTCCTTATAACAATATTTTTGTATTCCAAATAGCACTAATAAATAGAAACTTTACAAATATATAAGTCTCTGTAGACTGTGTCCTTGATGATATAGTTTTCATAGGTAGCTACATCAGTCTATGACATAGCCTATGCAAAAAGCATTTTAACAGTCACATACGTTATAATGAATATAAGAGGTGAAAAATAGCCCATGTTTTTTACTCAAACATTTAAGATTTCTACTAGTTTTTAAAGAAAAATTCCTGACTTTGTAGGCAGGTTTCCTTTTTTTTTGTTTGTTTGTTTTTGTTTTGAGACAAAGTCTTACTCTGACTTCCAGGCTGGAGTGCAGCGGTGTGATCTCAGCTCATGGCAATCTCTGTCTCCCTGGTTCAAAGGACTCTCCTGCCTCAGCTTCCCAAGTAGCTGGGATTACAGGTACGCACCACCACGACTGCATAATTTTTTGTATTTTTGGTAGAGACAGGGTTTTGCCATGTTGGCCAGGCTGGTCTCAAACTCCTGACCTCAAGTGCTCAGCCAGCCTCAGCCTCCCTAAGTGCTGGGTTTACAGGCAGGAGCCACCACACCCAGCTGGTTTCCCATTTTAATCATTTCCCTTCCACGCAAAGAACTTCCATTAGTATTTCCTTTAGAGTAGAACTACTAGGATGAATTTTTTTTGTTTTTGCTTGAGAATTTTCTCAATTTACCTCTATTTCTGAGAGATCTCATTTTGCTAGATAGAGGATTCTGGATGGATAGTTACCATGGGCTCCATCCCTCAGGGTCTGAGATTGTCTATCCAGCTAAGAGAGGCAAGAGTAAAAAGTAACAAAAACTTCACCCCACTGAGGATGCCATCCCCACTGCCACCCCCATACTAGGGAGGGGAGGGCTGCTAGTTCTTTGCTGATACCTGGATGGAGACTTCCAAAAACAGTCTAAAGGCTTTTCTGTAGCCTCCTCACCCCTACTCCACTCCTATCTTCTGGCCAGAGGAAGTAAACTTTTCTGAAGCTTTCTTAGCTGTGTTTGTATTCAAAGCTCTGCAGTTTAGACTGATCCAGAGCCTGTTGGGATACACAGAATATAATAAAAACCCCAGGAAATTCACTGCTCAGTCCCCACTGTATTTCTGGCTTTCCTATGAGTCTCCTTGTTCTTATCTACTTTTCAGAGTCCTTTCAGAGACCTTCAAAGTTGCCATATTTTGTGCAGAGTGTTCAGTTGTAGTCAGGGAGCTGTAGTGTGGAATGTGATGATTTCATTGGCCAGCTGTTAGGTGATTTTAATATTCTACATATGAAACAATAAAACACCATATAAAATAAAGTAGCACAGAATTTTAAACAGTAGCATAATAATGTGGATTTTCTCACTGATGCTGAAACAAGACATTTAACTGTAAATAATTTTATCCAAAGATATGCTGTTGCTAAATGCAGTGGATTTTTCCTGATTATATTAAAAGGAAAAAAAATTAATTTATAGTAATATATTTCATTATATTTAAAAGACATCTAAATTTCTTTAAAACAATATACAAATATCTTTATTTAATATTAAGGACTTACACACAAATATTTAGTTTTTTGTCTAACAAATCCTTTACACAATTTGTTTTAATGCATACACTTTTGCTATCTGCCTCCGAGGCATCCCACTACCAGAACCGAAGCTCTTGAAAGTAAGAGAATGGACCTTACCTACCTCCCCTTATTCACTCACTAAGAAAATCCCAAATCATATTTACGAAGTTGAATTTGAAATCAAACTTAGCTTTTCAAAATTTTCTGTGTCTTAGACTTACATTTCACTTTTTACTTTATACATCTGACATTCTACTGTTCTGTGTCAGTTAGTATTTAACAAATTCAGATTTTTTAAAAAATAGAAACTCTGGGCTGGGTGCTGTGACTTACACCTGTAATCACAGCATTTTAGGAGGCTGAGGTCAGGAGTTCAAGATCAGCCTGGCCAACATGGTGAAATTCTGTCTCTACTAAAAATTAGCGGGGCATGGTGGCACATGCCTGTAATCCCAGCTACTTGGGAGGCTGAGGTAGGAGAATGCTTAAACTCTGGAGGCAGAGGTTGCAGTGAGCCAGGTTGCACTCCAGCCTAGGCAACAAGAGCAAAATTCGGTCTCAAAAAAAAAATAGAAAATGTTTTTTTAAAAAATAAAATCTTATTTTGATATGACAATGAAGACAACAGACCAACATGGATTTTTAGTTATTATTTATTCTGCTGTATCCTTGCCAACAGGCAAAACCCATTAGCAGTCTAGATATTCTTTGCAAAACAGATGTATTTCAAAACGCAATATAATGCTTGAAAAGGTAGAATTGCCCTTACAGAATGAATGAAATTACTGTAAAATTAATGATGCTGATTCACAATTTGAAGGTAGAATTGTTTATATAAAGAAAATTGTATAACTTATATTTACAAGAACTTAAAACAGTTTCCTCAAGTATTATTACTGTAGAATTAAATCTATGTGCCCTTCAAAATATTCGTAAAATGGACTTTTTGTGTATTTATTTTTAATCATCTGTGAAATTAGAAATCCACTTCCTAATGGAAGGCACGAGCGCACGTGCGTGTGTGTGCGTGTGCGCGTGTGTGTGTGTGTGTGTATCAGAAACCATTTGAAAGCAACTCTGCTGGATATTAGTAAACAGCAGGGACAGTGGTTTAGTCTGTGTGATAGATGTTCATAACGCAGGCTAGTTTAAAAGGCAGGCTGTGGGGAAAATCTTACTGCTAAACACAACGAATTTTTTGGAAACGTGAAAATCAGCAAAAATGATGTCATACTTCAGTGTGATATTAAAAATTCATTTCAGCCAACCACCTTTTCTTAATGTTGTGATCATCAGTTTAATGACAATATCACCTAGATAATTTAAATTGGAATGCTAAATATACTTTGCAACCCTCAGATTTATGATACTTGAGTTTTTATTTAAAATATGATAGGCTATTGAGTAATTTGGGGGAAAGACTGGGCCTAGAGTCTTTCTTACTTGAATTATTATTCAACTTAACATTAAAAAGTAAACTTCTAGTATATTGGACCTTGCTTATGAAAATAGAGGCTGTTTCATGTAAAATGAAATGTTTTAAGTTAGCTCTGGTCTAACTTTCAGGACATCTGCAGGTCTCGTAGCTGAGCTGTCACAAAGTATCAATATATTGGAGCTGTCTTCTTTCACTTTATTATGCAGCAGGTTCATCAATTATTTCCATAACAAGTTAGATTCCAAATAGTTCTTTAAATTTTCTATAAGCTAGTGTTTATGAACACATTGCATATGCTATGACATGGTTTGGCTGTGTCCCTACCCAAATCTCATCTTAAATTGTAATTCCCATAATCTCTACATGTCATGGGAAAGACCAGGTGGAGATAATTGAATCATGGGGGTGGTTTCCCTCATCCTGTTCTCATGATGGTGAGTTAGTTCTCACAAGATCTAATAGTTTTATAAGGGGCTTCCCTCTTTGTGAGGCACTCATTCTCTCTCCTGCTGCCCTGTAAAGAGGTACCCTCTGCTATGATTGTAAGTTTCCTAAGGCCTCCCAAGCCATGCTGAACTGTGAGGAAATTCAACTTCTTTCCATTATAAATTACCCAGTCTTGGGCAGTTCTTTATAGCAGCATGCGAATGGACAAATACAGGCTACAAACATTATCTTTCAAGGAACATACACAACTCCTATAAATAAATCCAGTACTGTATTTTTGCATGGAATTTCAATAAGGCAAGTAAGGTACGTTAAAGTCATGTAGTTCAATCACTGTTTGGAAACTTGAATCCTTAGTATACTCACCTTAAAATGTCAGCACTCACTCAAAAGTTACTCACTGCCAGAGACAAAAGGAAGAAGAAAAGGAACTAATGTTTCCTGGATACCTACTGTTTTCAGTGCTTTACTTATATTATCTTACATAATCATTCTGGTAACCTTGAAAGGCACTCTTTCCATTTTTCTTTTAAAGAAGTATAGATCACAGAGATAAGTCGTAAGTGGCACTCTTAAGGGTTGCCGACAGATCTATCTGATTCCTCAAACCATGTTCTTCCCTCTGCATCACATTGCCATGAAACGTCCCTCTCTGCCACAGGAGTCACCATCCCTAATGAGGTTCACTGAGCTCTCACTGAGATTCCACTATTGGTGTAGAAAAGGTCTCTTATTGTGCTGTAAAGTACAAGTCTCATTCCTCCTTCATGTAACGGCCATTCAAATTGTTAAAGACAGATCACAGTCAATTGTTAAAGACAAATCATAAGTAACAGTCAAGGTTACTGTTAACCATTCTTTTCACCAAACAAAATATCCTCTGTTCAACATTTGAAAACATTTGAAACTTCTTCATCCTCTTAAAAACTGCCTTGATATGATTTTTAATGAATCTAGAGCCCTCCTAATGTGAGAAACCCTGGACACAGAATCACAGGGGAGCCCTCACTGAGTATTTTTTTTTTTTTGAGACAGGGTCTTACTCTGTTGCCCAGGCTAAAATGCATTGGTGTGATCTTGGCTCACTGCAACTTTTGTCTCCCAGTTTCAAGCAATTCTCCTTCTCAGGAGCACCACCACAGCTGGCTAACTTTTGTATTTTTATTAGGGACAGGGTTTCACCATGTTGGTCAGGCTGGTCTTGAACTCCAGATCTCAAGTTATCCACTTGCCTAGGCTTCCAAAGTGCTGGGATTACAAGAGTGAGCCAAGGCATCCATTCAGTAATACAAATTATTGGACTGTCACCTCCCATGTTTTAGATACTTTGTTCCCTTTAATGTAGTCTAAGCATGCATTAACCTTTCTAGTAGCCACATCACATTTTCCACTCACATTGAGTTTGCTGATAATTCAAACTACTAAGTAATTTTCTATATATGTGGTTGCTAAGTCATGTCTTTCTCCACCTGGTTGAATTTTTAGATGCTTCTAAAACTTCTTAAATTTTTCCAGCTTCATCACTATATTTTGTAAGACTCAGCCAGTTTTACCTTTATTCTGACATCCAACTTTTGATGTAAATAAAAATTCCCCACATTTCCACATGATACTGCTCACCACTAAAACCACATTTGAAAAACCAAGTGTGAATTTTTAAGAGTATGTTCCTTAAAGAGTACACATTTTGGTCACTATGCCACGGTTCTGGTGCCAGCCAACAGTTGGGTTATAGTCTCATCTTTGAAAATAAATGTTAATATGAAAATATATATTTATATTTTATGACATGCTGCCCTTATTGCTTTATGACATTTACTGGTAGATTAATTGGTAGTGACACTGAAATAATTAGAATAAAGTTGTAAATAATTTGGTGTTTTAAATAAATACTCAATTGACTGTGAATTAAAATGTGGCAGAGAAATAATTATGCAAGTTGCTAGATGCATACCTTGAAGATTGTCTTTACAAGTTGATGTGTTATTAGGGATTTTATCTGTTTATCTATCTATCTGTCTAATTCTCTAATTATCTATCTAATTATCTGTTTCTCTCAGAATCACACAATCTTAATAAATTTTTTTATTATTTATATTCAACATTACTACTTATATTCAGGATTACATGTGAGATTAGTAGACTTCCTGAACTCACTTATTCCTTCCAGATTTCTAATGTTGTATTTGCAATAAACATAAGTTCCAGAGTTGTTCCAAGCATAATAAATTTTTGAAGAAAATGACAAAATAACTACCTTGTATTGTTGATTATTATAAAATCCAATCCCAATACATAGCAATAAAGAAACTAGAACCTAAGTAGATCAAGTTACACTTCCAATAACATGCTGGTGGGACACCTGAGAGCCACGGGTAGCTTTTAGACAGTGGCAGCACAAGGTCTCATAAACTTGAATTTTACTTCCTGGCCTGACTCTCTCCCACTGCTTCTTTTATCCCCAGCAAGAGCCTTTGCTCTTCCCTGATTCTGAACAAGGACACATTTTAGTCTGAACATGTCAATTTGTCTGTGGCTGCCACTCAGGGGAATTCCATTTTCTTTTACAAGATTGGAGAGAAATTGTCCCAATAGAGTCCAAACCCATCATGGACATTTTCCCCCTCAACCATGCCTCTTTCCTATGCCAGACTTTCCTTTTGAAAAATTTTAGTTTAGTTTTCTATTTTGTCTTTTGTTTGATAAAGTAGCTTCAAATACAGGTAGCTGATAGACTCCAGGATGTTTTCCTTTGAAATAACGGGAAAAACATTGTTGAACCATTTTGATTCTATGCATAACTGTAGTGTCAAGAACAGTAGGAGGAAAATATTTAAAAGTCACACCATAGCAATTTTCTACTTAAAAAAAATGTGTAGCTGTTGGTTAGGGGAAACATGTGTATGTTTGTGTGCAGGTATATATTTCATGGCTGCATGCCTATGAGATGACAAAACCCCAAGCAACTTTAGGTGCGAATTCTCCAACTATCAATGAAGTACCTTCTTTATCAACAAATTTATCAAAGAACTACTTATCTTTATCAATTGTCTCTTCTACTTGAGCCTGAATGCTGTGCTGTGTACTATGAAATGCCATGTGCATCTCACTCAACTTCCCAAGAAGTGGATGTGATGGGCGGAGCCCAGTAAGCACAGTCTTGCCAGGGGTTATGTCTAACCTCCTTGGATGTAGTCATCTTACTCCAGTATTGCCTGACAGGAGCTGCACCATAATCAATACCCAGCAACCAGCGTGTTGGTGGTTTCTGGGGAGATGAGCAAAATCAATAACATCTGCATCTAACAAAGATCCTAGTTGAGGCTTGCTCTTAAGAAGATTCAGGAACAATGCTTTCTCTTTCTGCTGTCTGTGGAAGTACCAGTCTTTTCTCCTTCAACTCTATGAGAATTCTCCCAAAAAAATTTAAAGAAAGGGGCACAGGAGTGATAAAATAGTCAATTTTTTTATTATATGAAGTATTTAAAGGAGTTAGTTCATAAAGTCATAGCACTTCATAAGTCATCACGGAAATTAAATTTTCCCCTAGTGTCATGGACACTTAACATACATCATCTCATTTTGTCTCTTGTCAAAACTCTGTAACATTTTCTCAAATGGGCTCATAGGGTAAAATGCTCATGATTTCAGGGTTTAAGAATGACACAGAATGGATTTAAACTGCAGCAGGTTTGCTTCTAAGTCCATACCCTTGCTGTAGTAGCACCATGCCTCTCATTATCTGGCTGCCTTTTTCACCTGGATCCCTGATGGTACATCGCTTTTTCAGGAAGTCTTCCAGACAACCCTAACTGAAAATGCCACGAAGCCATTCATTATCACAGTAACCTCTTTTAATTTACCAGCTAGCACTTATCAGATATATTCTGGTTTATTTAATTGGCAATAAGTTATAGTAATGATAACAACATAATTTTAATCCCAATGCATTTGGTTAATATTTAATTCCTTGGTTTTTGCCTCTGTCCCTTCACAAGATGATGGAAACTATGCAAGGTGGACATGTTTTGTTTACTGCTGCGACTCCCATACTTGGGATACAGTGAGAGATCAATAAATATGCATTAATGAAAAGAAAATAATCCAAAGATATTAAATGCTGTGTCCAAAAAACGTTACAGTGATTCCAATGTGCAAACTCCAATGATCACTATTATGTGAAAGAGCAAATCTTATCTGCAATTTACACATCTGTGAAATCATGATTAATATTTATCAACAAGTTTCTTTAGTGTTTTTAACTTCCTCCCTATTAAATAATATATTTAAAAGAAAAGGAGTGAGGGTATATTAATCGTATCCCATGTTCTCATCAGTTACAGTGTGTCGACCAGGAGCGACAAGTTAAAACAATGTTTTGGATAAACTTGTGTATCAACAAATGCCATGAATACATTGCATATATGTCCTTTACACTCAAAAACTGAATATATTTAAAAGCTTTCTGCTATACCTACAAAATTATTTCTGTATAAATAATATCCATTTCTGGAAACCACAAGACCTTGTCTCTGGAGAAAAAATTCTTCCAAAACCATATGAATAATAACTTTCTCTTTTGCCAAACTCCAACACAATACATAATTTGTGCCTCCCAGTTCACACAACTATAACTGATGTCTAGATGACATATCTACTCTCATTTTCTTTCCTTTAAGTCTTTTATTTAAGGGGAAATCATAATGGGAAAATCTCAAGTTACATGTAATTCCTATTTATTGTGGCATGTATATGTGCACAACTATTCTTAAAAACTCACATTAGAACTGCAATTATCTTTCATGACGAATAAAAAAGGATCATTTGTTATTTTTCTACATTTCTTTTTTTTAATCCATTCAGTAAACACTGTGTCCCACAGGCCTACCATTGGTCCCTGGATGACTGATTGCATTTTTCGGTGGTTCCTACTAGGAGATATCTTTTCTTACTTACGCAGGTGCTCAGAAAAAAATTTTAAAAAAGCAAACTGCAAAACCAGAATAATTTTGCCAATACTTCCTCCTTTATGTTAGCATCTTCTGGGTGGCTTAGTGCTGTAAATGCTGTATTTTTCTATGTGGAAATAATGTAAAAGCTGTCTTTTAAAAATGTCTTCCTGAGTCCTGTCTTCATGGAAGAATTTTTGTTAGGGAATATTTTCTATCTTTTTGGATGGAAAAGCACTGCTGTTGGTGAAATTGATAGAATGAGATTTACTATTTATTGGAACTCTTTCAACTAAAAATAGGCATGTTAAAATCCATCTGTTAGAAATGTCTACCTTAACACTACCCAGTAAATCTATGTAATATTGATATTCACCTGGTCTTGGGCTGCAAGACTTTTAAAGGCCTTGAGATATCCTCAGGCATCAAACTCAACAGACAATCAAGACTTTCACACTCTCAACAAATTCCTTTTAGCCTTTACATTTTATTTCTTAGCTTAGGTCCCATTTGTTTGCTAGTAATTTTGAACTTCTGCTAAGCACTGTGCCACTTGTCTTCATTTGATTAGGTCAAGCCAGTGGACTTAATTTTAGGACTTAAATTCAGGAAGAAAGTTCAAAGTTCATGTTCTGAAAAGTGTGTCAAATTCTGAATAAAAATCTACATTCTTGGGTTTTCCCCCCATCATCATTGAATTCAACGAATCTTTATACTCTACATAAAATGAAGTTATTTAAAATTATTAACAAGACATGTGTAATGATGAGTCTGACATGAAACCAAAGTTTAAGGCTGCAAATTATGATATGATGGGTAGGAATTTTCAAAACTAAGTTTTAATTTGAAGAATTGAGTCATCTTTACAGGCTTGGAATATAGGAAGTATTTTAAAAAGAGAAAGGAGAAACTTTAGTAACACAAAGTTTATGAAGATATGTAATATATACAAACTTGAAAATAAATTGTAGGTGCACCGACTCAAAAATAAGTTTAAAAAATTACTTTTGCCTCAGAAACTAACGAAAGTTTATTACCACCCCCATCTGATTTCCCTAACTTCATTCAGAAGCAAGTGATTATCTAGAAAAGAAGGTTTTTTTCTGCCTAAGGAATGTTATGTAACAATATTAACATGTTTTTCTATATATTTATTTTATTTGCTAAGGATAATGCAAATTAATGATTACAATCATTCATAATTTTAGTTATATTTATAAAGTATAGGTAGCATGCTTATATAGTAAATATTAGATCAGAATATTCAAAATATAAAAAAATTGAAACAGCAAAGTAAAACTTAGTCTCTTTCTCCCTTGTATCCTCTGCCCCTCTTTTGTTCACCAAATAAAGAATTTTAAGGGAACTATAGGTACATTTTCAAAAATTGGATACCTAAGCATTTTGAAATCACAGTTAGGGTATTTCAATATATCAAATATAAGAAAATTAAACATATATTTTTTTAAAAAGTATTTTTACGATTCTTTAACAAATGTTTTTTATTAAAGTCACACTTTTAATGTTGATGCTTTGCACTGTGTCTTAGTTAAATATATTCTTTCCTGAAATAAATTTTGATGGTACTGTTTCTCTTACAATTTTTCTTGAATTGACCACCAGCAGAACTCAATATTTTGTTCATTTATGAATACATTTGCCTAATACATTTTGGCATAATATATATAAATTTAAACTAATTACTGTGGTCAAAACCACATCTACCAGTTTGAGAAGGCTTTAAAGTTTTCAAAGAGCCTTGAATGCATAAAACTGGCACCAAGGCTCTTAAAAAGCACCTTCAATTGATTTGTAAAATACTAAAAAAGAATTTTCCATTTCTCACATAAAATCATAATCATAATCATTTGGGTTTCCTAATAGCAAACTATTCCCTTATCACGCATCATCAAAATTATTTTTGAACAGGAAAAGAGAATCTTACATTAGCATTTTTTTTAATGTTTCTGTGTGCCATCTACTAGCTGTGGTATTGGGTCAGGGCAAAGTGTATGGTATATGGTTAAGAAAAAGCAAACTACATTTCTCTTCAGTGGCTTTATACTGTGAGGCACCAAATGGCTTAATAGCTTTCTGGCAGTACACATCTATGATAAGAGTATTTGCAGAAATAAAGCAAGCATAAAAAGACTCCTACACTGCATCATGGCAATGATTAGAAAGGATAGTCTTTGAGCTTTCAAAACAGAAAGCAGAATCCAAGCACACAGTCTGAAGCCCTGAGCAAAATCTCTTTCCCATCCAAACTCTGTTGCAAACCCAGCTTCTCTTGCAAACCCACAGGCTGGAAGAGGAAACCACAGCCACTCCAAAGTGGAGTCTCAGGCCCATCATTAGTGGTTTCTGTCACGGTCTAGTTGCTTTTCCTTTATGAATGAAATATACAGATGGCATCTCACATTGGCTCTTTCAATGAAGAGGAGGAAGGTCAAGAGACACGACTAATACAGCCAGCACATTAGAGATCTGTGACCAACGTACTCACACCTCCAAATGCCTCCAGACTGCAGCCTCTGGAAATATCTATCCCATTTCTTTATGGCACTGTTGCTTCGATCAGCTGTGGAAATTAACATAAAATAATATAGTAACCCAATAGGTGCTAGACAGCATTTCAGAGCATCATACTAAGGGAACACTAAAGGCACACTGACAGTATTCAAAGCCTAAGTGATAAATAGTAAGTAAATACCTTCTAATCGAACAGAAGGGGGAAGGATGCTGAGCCGATACTGATGCTGCCTGCTCTCTTCCTGTGTAACAGCAAAGGCGGCTCAGTCCCTCTGACAGGCTGTGAAGCGTGGCTGCCTATCGGCTCCTGGGCGGTCCTAGTGCCTGCGCCAGGTTAGCACACAAGGTAGCTCCAGAGAGGTTCCCCTTTTTGGTGTTTCTTCTAGTGATTATCACCAAAGATTTTCAGGGATATCAGCCAGTTAAGCATCAGGGTAGTGGGGTTTAGGTTTGGGAAAAATGATAAGTAGAGAGTTTGCTACTGTTAATCAGACGCTGCTGTTGAAACCAAAAAGGATTATAGATGATCTTTTCTGTTAAATAAATGATGCTCATAAAAATGTTGAAGCCAGAGAGTTGTTCAAAAGCAAACTAATTGGATAATATGTTATATTTACTAAAATCCATTTGTTTTATTTTTTCAATGTTTAATGTGTAACAGAAAAAAATAAAGTAGGATTTTTTTAAAGTCTGATATATTTATATAACTATTTGCAAAAAGTGTTTGCTAAAATCCTAAAAAGTCCATGTGTAGTTTATGCTGTTCAAAAATACAAAATGAAATAAATGCAGAAACAAACAAAATGAAGACCTCCAGAAATTTATCCTCTAAAAGAGGCAAAACGTCCAAGTGCCACTTCATATAAACGCCAGTCTTCATCTTTCTCTATTCATTCCCTCACTGTTTTCCCCTCATGACATTTATATTTTTTTATTTACTCCCCCATTGCAGTACAGTATTTATGAAGGAATCTGTTCTATTGACTCTTTTTTTTTTTTTTTTTTTTTTTTTTTGAGAAAGGGGATCCCACCAGTCACTCAGTCTGGTATGCAGTGGTGCCATCTTGGCTCATTGCAACCTCCTCCTCCCGACTCAAGCAATTCTCCAACCTCAGCCTTGGAGAATTTTGGACCACCAGCATGTGCCATCATGCCCTGGCTAATTATTTGTATTTTTGGTATAGACAGGGTTTTACCATATTGCCCAGGCTGGTCTCAAACTCCTGAGCTCAAGCAATCCACCTGCCCGGCCTCCAAAGTGCTGGGGTTACAGGCATGAGCCACCACGCCCAGACTCTATTGACTTTGACAGAGTAACCCCTGGAAAATTGCCCAGCATATAATACACCCTCAGTAAATATTTATGAAAAGGTGAATGAGGCAGTAAGCTGAGAAATTACACTATAGAAAACAGGTACAGAAGTTAATCTCTTAAGTGATCAAATTCAATTTAGCATACTTCTCTGCACAACTACTTTTAATGAGGGACTGTGCTAAGTATATGTTTGCCTCTAAGGAGCTTAAATTCATTATTTTTTGGGTCAGAGTCTCAGTCTGTTGCCGAGGCCAGACTGCAATGGTGCAGTCTCAACTTACTGTGGCCTCCCACCTCCCAGGCTCAAGCGATTCTTGTATGCATGCCATGCCTGGCTAAGTTTTGTAGTTTTAGTAGAGACAGTTTCACCATGTTGGTCAGGCTGGTACTGAATTCCTGAGATGAAGTCATCTGCCCACTTTGGCATCCCAAAATTCTAGGATTACAGGTGTGAGCCTCTGTGTCCAATCAGAATTTTATAATTTAAACATAGAGGAAAAATATTAGTGTATGTGTATAATCAAATAATTACATGTACATAAGATACTTGCCATAAAATAATGAACAATATAAGTCAGAATATGCATATTTGCTAAGGGCTTCTAGTCTGGGTGTTATGAGTATGGAGTGGAGCTGGGAGATTGGGTTTGAGAATTCAACCCAATTGAATTTCTTTTTTTTCCCAGAGTACATAGAGTTTGGGTGACAGTGGGCAGGTTGGTATAGAAGGGACTAGAAGCTGGAAAGTTAACTCTAGTAACATTGGTTAGCAGAGTAAATATAGGTACTAAGACAGGTGAAGAGAGGGAGTACAGGTACAGGTATCTGGGCACTGTAGGCCCTGGATCAAAGCCTCACATTGGCAGGTGGTCAGCAGGAGAGTGTTCCCCTCCACCAAGAGATGGTTGCCTTCCAGAGCAAGGAGGGCAGCTCATACCTTGTGGTCTAGGCATTCAGACCATATGATAAAGTATGGCAGCAGTAACAAGGTATATCAGCGCATAACAAGGTGACGTGCCATTGAGGCTGAGGCTCAGGGCTTCTGCAACCAAAAAGAGAGGGAGAGAAAAAAATCAAGCTAAGACTCTTGCTATGGAGAACTCAAGCCTGGGGTTTCCCATGGGAAAAGTACAGATCAAAACCCATGGGGTGAGACTGAACCCAACCACAAGGGACACTGAGGTTTTATACGATCTAAGGATCCAGAAATCAATCCACTTGTCATCTGCAGGTCAAACAGCTGTGATTGTGGTTGGAGAAAAACTCCAGGGCTAGGGAACCATGTTGACCACTAGAGTCAGATGAACTCAGAGTGATTAGTGATCAATAAAAGAATGCTTTGTTCAGAGGATTGTGATTTGCTTATCCATTGCACTTCTTTCCACTTCTTCCCAATTCAGCATGTTTTCTGAAATGAGGCTTTTTCTTACTTTTAAAAAAAGTTGATCAGCAGGAAAAGACGCCAATGTACCCTCAATAGATCCTTGTTACTACAAAGTGGTGCATGGGCTGGACTGTAGCAAGGGAGTGGCTAGTGTGTGAGGGAGGCAGTGCCCCCTTATTAAGCATTTCACTGTAGCTACTGATTTTTGTAATGTTGGAGAGCTCCCTAAGAAATAAAGCACTATGTCCATGATTGGGCCTCAGACACACACTGACTTGTCATCTGTGCAATGACTCCAGGTGGAGGGAGGAAAAGTGGGGCTGCTGACAGACATGTCACCATAAATCAGAAGGATCCCAGCATGAGAAAACAGATCTCACCACAGGACTTGGGGGTAGAGGGGAGTGATGGGTCTCTGTAGAGCTTTGTGACTGAGGTGGACATGCCTGTAATAGAAAAAGACTCCATACAAACTGAAAACACAAAGATACTGCTACGGACTGAATATTTGTGTCCCCCCAGAATTCATATGTTGGGATTCTAACCCTTAATGTGATGATTTTAGAATGTGGAGGTTGTTGAGAGGTGATTAGGTCATGAAGGTAGAACCCTAATGAATGGGATTAGTATCCTTATAAAAGAGATTCCCAAGAACTCTCTCACCTGCTTTCTGCCATATGAGGATCAAAAGGGAAGTCAGCAGCCTGCAACTCAGAAGAGGACCCTCAGCAGAACCTGACTGTGGGGGCACTCTGATCTTGGACTCCCAGTCTCCAGAACTATGAAAAGAAAATGTATATTGTTTACAAACCACCCAGTGTATACTTTGTTATAGAAGCTTGAATTGACCAAGATAGAGACCTCATAAACTCTGTAATATTTCGGCCCTAAGGAAACCTCAAATGCGTGGGTGCCGTTATCCTCTTCCCTCTCAGTCTGCTTGGCTCACACAGTTGTGTGAGGTTTGGTACCTCAAAGAATCACTGGGGACCCTCAACAGGCCATGAACTGCTGGTTCTGCAGGGACAGCTGTGTCACACTGCCCAAGTTGGTAAAGGGTGATGCTGATATCACAGATCTTGGGCTCAACTTGCCAAAAGCCGATGGTGACTACAAGAACAGTGTGACTTGGACCAGTCTATGGCTTTTCAAGATGATTATGAGGTGACGGACATTGTAAGGAGCTGGAATTCATGGATGAGCTGGTGAAGGAGGGCTCAGATCCCGTGAGATTGGTTATCAATTTTATGTAGCCTTATTTGTACCCACGTGCTAATGAATTGTGGTAGTCAGGTGCCATATGCAAATGCACCTGTTATAGAATAGAGTGGGATAATCACTGACTTTGGGACTATAGACCTAGATTAAAACTGACTCTTTGTGTGTCCATGTAGTTGAATAAATACTACTCCACAGGCCTCTTATAATGATCCCATGTCAACTACATTTAAAGGCCTAGCACAGAATAGCTGCCCATTACAAAAAGAAAACCACTGGGCAGGACGGCTCATGCCTGTAATCTCAGCATTCTGGGAGGCCAAAGCAGGTGGACCACCTGAGGTCAGGAGTTCGAGACCAGCCTGGCCAATATGGTGAAACCCTGTCTCTGCTGAAAATACAAAATTAGCTGGATGTGGTGGTGCATGCCTGTAATCCCAGTTACTCAGGAGCTGAGGCAGGAGAATCGCTTAAACCCAGGAGGAGGAGGTTACAGTGAGCCAAGATCGTGCCATCGCACTCCAGCCTGTGCAATAAGAGCAATACTCTGTCTGAAAAAAAAAAAAAAAAAAACATCACCACTCTACTATTAAAAAAGTGTTTATTTTTAAAAAAGGAAACCACTATATTTAGTAGCATAAAGCCAAAGGTTGCCCCTCTGGAGATGTGCAGCATTGATAACAGCAATGACTTTCAAGCTTCTTTCACTTTGAAACTCTACAAAGTGAATCTCAGTTTCCTCATAAGTATAATCCAGTAATAATACCTCTGTGAAGAGTGTGTATAGGATTAGATAGGATCATGCATGCAGAGTGCTTAGCATGAATATTCTATATCTGGATCAAAGAATGGTTAAATAAATTGTGGTGGTTATTAAAATAAAGCAGAACCTCTACCTCTTGAAGGTGATACAGGAGGAGAGCAGTGAAGAGCTGGGTAGAGACAGGCGGGTCCCTGGCTAGGGCTCTACCCCCACAGACCTAGGTGAGGAAGGACAAGCATTTCTGCCTTTGTGCCCAAATGTTGCATTTTCCAAGACCACCCTGGCCCACCATACCCCCATCCTGGGCCTATAAATAGCCAAGACCCCAGCAAGGCAGAAAGAAAAGCTGCTGAAGGGTGAGAGGAACACATCAGTGGAAGAAAACAAGCTGCTGGACGTCGAAAGGACATGGAGGGAGCACGCCGGTGGAAAAGCACACTCCAGACACCGGTACACTGACAGGCCAGCCACCAGCAGAACAAGGCAGAGTTTGGCCTGGGCCGAGCAGCACAACTCCAGGGGAAAACCATCTCCTTTCTGGCTCTCCCATCAGCAGAAAGCTATTTCCTCTCAGTAAAACTGCATTCATTCTCCAGGCCCACGTATGATTGGGTTCTCCCAGTACATCAAGGCAAGAACCCAGGATACAGAAAGCCGTCTGTCTTTGTGACAAGGTAGAGGGTCTTATTGAGCTGGTTAACACAAGCCACCTGTAAACAGTAAATTAATAGAGCCCCCTGATAACACAAGCCCACTGGGGCTTTAGGAGCTGTAAACATCCACCCCTAGACACTGCCGTGAGGTCGGAACCCCACGGCCTGCCAGTCTTTATGCTCCCCTAGAGGTTTGAGCAGTGGGACACTGAAGAAGCAAGTCACACCCCATCGCACGCCCTGTGAGTGGGACAAGGGAACTTTTCCCATTTCAAAAGCATTTAAATGTGAATCACGTGCTTTCTGGATTCATGTAGTAAGAGGAATTTTGTATCTCAAAACAAGTGTGTCATGCTTTACATGATCTGGAGTGATCAAATGCTTAGAATAATAACACCAAGTAACATGACTCATCTAAGAAAAAGATATGAGATGAAACTATATTACATTACATTATATTCCAAATGCATTTCTTACCAGCCCCACCATTCTTTTAAATATTTGAATTCCATAATATATTTAACACCTTGTATGACTATGTTATTTGTATCAACACTGAGAATAATTCATATTTGTAGATAGAGTAAAGCTCATCTAAGGAAACTTCAATAAATTGTCATTGCCATCACTTTTGCTACACCCCTAGTCCCTATGCCCCTCATGTTAACTGACTTACTCCAATCTGCTCAACAAAACATGCTGACTGATGTACACACATGCAGAAGGCTAGTGTTTACTCCCAAGCGTGTCCACATTCTTCCTCTCTCAGTACTTGAGTTGCACACAAACCAAGATTCATTAACATAGTACCAAACCTATTAATGTTGGAGGTACTTTCAGTGTAAGTATATAATTTAATCGAAAGGTGTTTACACTCATAAAATATGAGTGCAAAAGAGAGTTGTTATTTCTAAGAAAATTAAATAAATGTAATGCTTTGTAACAGCCAGATAAAGATGAGTCGCTAAAATAAATTGTTGCCAAATCAGGTATGGACCAAAAATAATCTAGAGGATAAAAAGTAAATTTTATGGTGTAGTGGCTCACACTTGTAATCCCAGCACTTTGGGAGGCTGAGGTGGGTGGATCACTTGAGGTCAGGAGTTGGAGACCAACATGGCGAAACCCTGTCTCTACTAAAAATACAAAAATTAGCTGGGTATGGTGGTGCACACCTATAATACCAGCTACTCAGAAGGCTGAGGCACAAGAATTGCTTGAACCTGGGAGGTGGAGGTTGCAGTGAGTCAAGATCGCATCACTGGGCTCCAGCCTGGGCAAGAGTGAAACCTAGCCTCAAAACAAACAAACAAAAAGAATATAGACTTACATATTCAAATGGCTTTGCAAGGGTTTTGTGTTCTTGCTCCACTTAACAGAACTAAAACTAGAAATTATATATACTCGTTGATACTCATACATACTCAATGGAAAGAACTTATCCTCATAAAAGAGTGGCAAATAAGTTAACGTTATACATTTTTAGTTTGGGTAAAAGATTTAACGTATATGTCTTATACTTTCTAATGTAACTAGCATTTTGAAAACATGACCAAACTGGCATCCTGATCACATCAAACTTCCCTTGTAATACATCATGTGCTTTGTTTGGATACAACTTTGGTAGTCTTCCTGTCCCGAACCAAATTAAATATTTATAATGGCACAAGAAAAGGACTTACCATGGACCTTCCTTCACTATATGTAACAGAAATTAAAGCAGTGTCATCTAACATAAGTGGCTTTTAATCACATAGCCCAGAGCACCTTTGCCAATAGGCTAAGTAGAATCCAGGAAATGTATATAGACAGGAAAGCTCTACACAAAAATTCCTAATCGGACTGAAGGATTTATACCCAGTTTGTCTGTATATTTAATGACATGTAAGGTATGCTCCACCAAGGAAAGGTCAGCTTGAGAATATCTTGAAAATGCATTCTCTAAAGTGTATGAAATGAAGACCAAAAAATGGCCACGAATAATCCGATCAGTTGCCATCAGTGACTTTTTCATTATTTACATGACAACAAAGCCCCATTATGAGGAACTTCATACTAATAAATATTGTTTTAATTGTTGTAAAAACATGATGGAAAATGAATATGGTTATGTTGGCAGTGGTGAATCCATACAGGTCTGCAGCAACCCCAATTCTTGCCTCCTCAGAAGGAAGAATTCAAACGAGGGGTCATAAGGCAGAGTGAGAGACCAAGGCAAGTTTTAAAGCAGGCGTGAGTTTATTAAAACATTTTAGGGCAGAAATGAAAGGAAGTTAAGTACACTTGGAAGAGGGCCAAGCAGGCGACTTGGGAGATCAAGTGCACAGTTTGACCTCTGTCTTGGGGTTTTATATGTTGTCATACTTCTGGGATCTTGTTTCCCTTCTCCCCTGCTTCTTCCCTTGCGGTGGGCTGTCTGCACGCACAGTGGCCTGCTAGCACTCGGGCTATGCAGTGTGTTTACTGGAGTTGTACACACGCTCACTTGAGGTGTTTTCTCTTACCAGCTGAATGTTCCTAGAAGGAACAGTTAAACTTCGTCACTTTACCTCTTAATGAGCATGCCTGAGCACACACGCCCAACTCCTGAGATCTTAACAGGAAGCTATGGATCACCAGTTTCAGGTTTTTCTATTGGGAGACCGTCTTTCCCTGGCACCAGTGGTGACCAATTATTATTTTAGAGAAACAGTGTAATAATCACTTGACTGTCATCACCTGATGGTTGCCTGATATTCCTGGAGGACAGAGGCTCTCCTGCCCTGCTCATGCCTGACTGGCTACCTCCTATGTTATAAAAATAATTAGTTAATCTACTTTCCAAAACACCTTCTCATTGTCACTGAATCATTTGTTAAAGGTGTTGAAGTCATTTTGTATTCTTCAGAATTTTCATGATCGCAGAATAATTGCTAAAGCTATACAGTGAACATACCTCATTGCTTCTTTACAGCTAAGCCTTTCCTTGCCTTCACAAGAAGTTACAGCAGAAAGGTTTTGGGAAGACCCCCGTTCATATTTCTACCATTTAGTGTAGCTGGCACTCACACTCTTAGAAAGGACTAAACTGGAGGTCATTATTAAAAGAATTTGCCAGGGGCGGTGGCTCACTCCTGTAATCCTAGCACTTTGGGAGGCCGAGGCAGGCAGATCACTTGAGGTTAGGAGTTCAAGACCTGCCTAGCCAACATGGTGAAACCCCATCTCTACTAAAAATACAAAAATATTAGCCAGGCATGGTGGCACATGACTGTAATCCCAGCTACTCAGGAAGCTGAGGCACGAGAATCACTTGAACCTGGGGGGCAGAGGTTGTAGTGAGCCAAGTGCCACTGCACTCCAGCCTGTATGACAGAGAGAGACTCTGTCTCAAAACAAAACAAAAAAAAGAATTGTCAAGTTTTTCTTTTAGCTGCTGTGAGTTTCAATAGGGGAAGCCTTTTTGTTCTAACTGTATTCAACCATTGTCCCAGTTTTCTGCAAGCTAGGAATGTGCTTTTGTGGTTTATAGAGTTAATTCACGGAAGAGCTGGCATATCTACTGAAACAAGATACCCTCAGTCTGCCCATCATACCCCATGGGACTTTCCAATATTGCTGGTATCACTAAAATGAGATCATATGAGAAGATTTCATAAGAGGAAAAATTCATTTATTTAACACGTATTTATTAAGTGCCTACTATGCTTCAAGCATTGTGTTAGGCACTGAAGATCTGAGGTTGAACAAAGCCATGGACAGTCTATTTTCATGGAGCCCACGGTCTGCTGTGGGAGACAAATATCAATCAAGCAATATCACCATGAAATTTCAATTACAACCTGAGATGAAGGCTTGAAGTAAAGGAAAGTGAATCTTGAAGGCAATTGACAATACAACCAAATCTATCTGAGTATGATGAAGAAGGCTTTGCTTAGCAAGTACATTTGAGCTGACATTTAAAAGATGAGAAAAAGTTAATTAGGTAAAGAAAGGAAGGCAAAAGAGGAAAACTTCTGAACCAGTAGCTTTCAAACCTTCTTGTAACCACAAATATATACCAAATATTTTAAATTATAATACCCTTGCAAACATATGTATATATAAATTTTAAACAAAACTTTTACAATGACACTAACCCTTACTGCCTGCAATACACACTAATTTTTTCTATTCCTTTCAATTTTACTTTTAAAATTTAGTTATTGTTTATTAATCTGTAGTTAAACTGTAAAAATGGAATTCAACTTCCACTTTAGCATCAGGAATGAAAAACCTTAAAACACACACATCCTCTCTCACTGGTATAGCAGTGTTCTCACAGGTCTCTTTACTAAAAGGCCTACTTTAGTAGCTATCTATTAATAATATTCTATTTATGAATGTATTATAAATTAACAATTCCTCATTGTTATATATTTTAATCTTTGCCACCATTCTAACAATGAAATTGCTGGATCAAAGTATATATGTCCTGTGTAAAGAGTTTAAGCATGTGGCCACATTTTCTTCCAGAAGGTTGTACCAATTGATATCACCACCACTATTCACAGCCAAACTTCTGGAAAGAATAACTCCAAATCCAATCCTCTGCATAAACACTCTTAGCACCTCCTTGTGACCCTTTGCTCTGTGTAGTCATTGCTGTTTAGTCATAGTGAGAATGCCTCATTTCCTTGACCTCTCCAGGCCTTTGACATGACTGATCCTTTATTCTGGCCCTCCAGTTTTCTGCTTTTCCTCTGCTCCTTCTTTTTCTTCTTAGCTGTTCTTCCTCCTGTATCCTGTGGTGGAAATTTCCCAAGAATAGGCCTTGGCTCTCTTTTCTCTTGCTACTCACATCTGATCTTTTCTCACACTAGCTTCTAAGCATCCTACCATCAGTCTCCTCCTCCCTCTGGCATATTTTACCTCTAGACTGTACCACCGAAGTAGCCTCCTTACTACTTTACTTCTTACAGTCACATCTTCCTCAACTTTTTTCTTTACATACTTGTGCCACATTAAGTTTTCTTTTTAAAAAGTTCTAATAACCTTAATGTCCTGTGTATTAACCTGTTCTCACACTGCTAAGAAAGACATACCTAAGACTGGTTAATTTATAGAGGAAAGAGGTTTAATTGACTCACAGTTCCACATGGCTGGGGAGGCCTCACAATCATGGTGGAAGGCAACGGTGGAGCAAATCAAGATTGTTGGAAGTATAAGGAAAGTATCTTACATGGTGGCAGGCAAGAGAGCTTGTGCAGGGGAACGCCCATTTATAGAACCATCAGATCTCCTAAGACTTATTCACCATGGTGAGAATATTATGGGGTAAACAGTCCCCATGATTCAATTATCTCCACCTGGCCGAGCCCTTGACATAAGGAGTATTTCAATTCTAGGTGAGATTTGGGTGGGGACACAGCCAAACCGTATCATCCTGCTCATAAATCTTCAATGAATTTAGATTGCTTACAGAATAAAGTTAAAATTCCTTTAGTTTTAATACTCTTTAAATCAGTCTCAACTTGCCTTTCTGACCTTAATTTCCTTTACTAGTCTGTTTGCCAAACTCTGAGCTTTACCCAAGTTGAACTATTCCCTATTGTCCAATCATGCATTTTTAAGCCCTTATATATTTTTGGTGCATTCCATATGCATAAGATGTCTTTATACCATTTACCCTAATACCTGCTGCTGAGTCATTCAAATCGTACCCATTCTTCAAGGCCTACGTTGAAAGTTATTCATTTACTTTTGCTCATCTCATCAGCCAGAAAATGTTATCTCCCTTCTATCGGCTCTCCACAGTGGTACTATTTTGTCTGTACCTGTCATATAATACTTTCTTACAGTGATTCCTAAAAGTATTTTATCTTGCTATTTATTTTACACTACATTACTATGTGCTTTGAGCCTTCTTTTTCTTTGAATCTTCTTTTTACTGTGGCTTCCACAAGATAGAGATATTAGTATTGAATAAATGACTCAGTGAATGAACTGATCATTACCCTAAAAGAGGATAGAAAGTATTAAGGTAGTTCAATACCTTGTGATTTATGGAACATTGAAATAAAAACCAGGGAATGGTAGATTCAGGCCTTCAATAGTATTGCATAACCTATTACATCAATGCTGCTACAGATTACTCATGGAAAAAGAGGTAATTATTAGCACAATATCCTTACCTCTTAATACATCAAAGCACAGTAGTAGCACATCAAGTCAACCAGGGACAAATCTGTTTCTTTCTAATTATACTTCACAAGGGCAGTTCTTGCTCATCCATTTCACTGAATAGATTATCTGTGGTGTGGGACTGACCTGCCCAATTGAGAAGCAGTGTGGACTTCTCTATTCTAATTCATTACATTTGACACTAACTAGATCATGGGTTTTGCCATCTCTTTCTCGTGTTAAAGACTTGTTTATTTGCAAAGTTCCAGATTATAGAAGGACAAGAAAAGTATACTGTTAATACTTAATATTATCTATGGACTATAACTGAATTCCATGATAAAGAAGCCTTTGTTTTTGGAGGAAGTAAAAACTTCCCCACCAGAGTAGATTAGTATGTTTGTGCATTTTTAGCTGAACATTGGCTTTATTTTGATTCTTTTGTAAAGTGTGCAGAAAAAACAACTTGTACTGCAACCTATTGTTTTCTAGAATCATTCATTGTCCAGTGTGTAACCTTGGGTAAGTTATTACACTTCACTTGAGGCTTCTTTCTCCCTACTAGTAAAGTGAAGGGAGTCAACTAGGTGACATCTAAGACCCTTTCCACCTCTAAGCATCTGGATTCTATGTCATCCTATGAAGAGAAGGAAGGACAGCCTCTTAGATAGACATTCTAAATCCATCACTGAAAAGCCTATGTTATGCCATGTGGCTGCCACTGGAAGTTTTTGCGTTGGAAGATCTTTTAGGACACCTCCCTCCTTACCCAAAACTGCACCCTCATTATTCAGTGGCTTATACAGACTATGTGTGCTGGGAAGGCCCTAAATCAGCATCCCGGGGAATTCAATTTACTTAGAAGCCACTGAGCTACAAAAGGAATTTATTAATATGAAAAATATGCTATTTTCTGTTTGGAAATACCTTGGAGTTCAGTGTTCTGGCAGCAAAGTAGACACCATGTCCTGGTCAGAAGTATGAATTGTTGAATTTCAATAACTCTGTCAGCATCAGTCACGTGTTTTCCATGAATTTTTATATAATCTTTCTTTTTACATTTATGTTTATGATAGTACAATTTCAATTACTTTTCTGAAAGTCATGATTAAATCACCTTTGTTATAGTAGTCATCAGACCAGGACAGCCCTTTCTGCAAGTACCTGTTCACCCCAGATTGCTTTAGCTTATTTTCCTCATACTTCCAACAATCTTGACTATGTGTACTACCAGAGTCACCTTCCTGTAATATACTTCCTTGCACAAAAATTGTAGTGGCTAAATTATAATAATGGTATATCAGTACTGAAAAGGATCATAGAAATAATTTAGGTAAATCCCTTCATATTACAGTCAAGAAAACTGAAGACTAAGAGATTTAGTAGCTTAAGGTCATTGTATTAGCCTAGGTTTCCTAGAAAATGTTATAGACCTGAGGCAAGGCTTAAATACTAATGCTTTATTGGGAAGGAAAACCCAGGTTGGTAAGAATTTTTAAAAGGGTGAATGAGGGAAGCAAAGATAGAAAGCAAATGCACAATAATGCATTATCTAGCTGACCACTGATACCCAGAAAGCTCAAAGGGAACAAGCTGGCCGCTCAGCAATACGTATGCTCAGTCTAGTAAGAGAGCTCCAGACATCTGTACCATGCCTCAAAATAGTATGTCACAGCAAGGAAGAGAGGATTTACTGCTGGATCCAACCTGTTTCTCTGTCTATCACTCCTTGAGGTTTACCATGAAGGGAGTTTACTCTCCTATACCCCCAGGTTGTGTCACCTGGTCACTTCGGCATCTTCTCGGAAAGACAAATCCCATGCCCTGTGACGTGTTGCCTAGAAGTATTGGTAGGAACCAGAGACTCTGGATGTGGCACTGGAAGCCACAGGGAACAAAAACACTAGAGCCAGAATAGAGTTGGTTTCTGTTTTAACTGTCAAAGCAGAACAAGCAGCTTAGTATTTGGGAGACAAGAAAACCCAAGAACAAACTGAAGAGGGCTCCAACATTGCCAAAGAGCTTCATAGTAGCAATGTCCACTATCCTTACAGTAAATTTAATACTCAGAAGAACAGCCAAATTTTTCAGAATCTTTCAAGATTCTCTATAATCTAAATTTGCCTAATTTAGCTTATTGCAGCTACCCTGCTTTATGTGAATTAACATCACCTGCCTGAAAACAACTCAACCATAAGGATTGAGAACTAAGAATGCTTGTGTCAACATGAAGACTATTTGTTCTGGAAAAATGCTTGTCCAATTTTTTTAAAGTCTCTGTTTACATTAGAAAATTAAACCAATATTTTTAAAGTCTCTGTTAACATTAGAAAATTCTTGCAAACCCATCTATCCAGGAAAAGTTTGCTCATCTGGGCAAATAGCTTGCTTATAAAACAACAATTTATCAACATTCTTTTCAAGACCATCCCTCAATGGATCTACCAAACCTAAAATGCTATATCACAAACTTTACCCAACTTCTGTCTCCCAACTTGAAGGATCTACTTTAAATCCTGGTGTGTAGATCACTGTCTTTTGAGACAAACATTTTATTGACTCTGTTGCCCCCAAAACCTACCAAGGAAATAAGCACTTATATGTGTAGCAATTCAGGTATAAATGTCCAATTAATTCACAGGAACAAAGAATCATCGCCTGAACCTCCAAATAAGGTCAGAAAAACCCTAGTATAGAGGAATAGGATCAACTACCCATTCAATTCTAAAAATTCAAAATGCCACAAGAAAAGAAAATTAAAAGAAAACATATCTAATTAGAATTATATGATTATCACCCAATTTTGTTGTGCATATTCTGCTATTTTATTGTATAAACTCATATTTTACATGAATTTCTTCTCTATTTATAAAATAGTGGGAAATTTTTCCTCAAAAGTAGACTAAAGTGAAACTCAGCCAATTTAGTGAAAGCGTCAGGCTCTGAATTATTTCATCATATCTGCAGGTTGATTTCTCACAGACATTTAGCCATGGGTGATTTGATCATTGCGCAGCTAGTAGAAGCACTCTATCTATTGGTCTTCAGCCATACCTCCTAAAGAATTTTTCACACTACAGTGTTAAGAAACACCTTTTCTGTAGCAACTCTTCTTTGTCCACTGAATGTCACATGTGTTAGTAGGACACCAAAAACATAATTTAAAAATTGCTACCTAAGGTGGGGTCATGGCGGGTGAGCTCAGGAGAAGGTGTGCACCAGGAGACAGCGCTGTTTCTTCATTGAATCTTTCCTTTTCAGGTCCCATTCCCTGTTATTCTAAGAAAAGCTGAGAATAAAATGTAAAACCCTAACTATAACAATAAAAGATTTATTAAAACTATTTCTTCATTACTTATATTTGTATAATCATGTAGCTTGGTAATATGATAAATACTACACAAATGGCTCTGATACAAATGCAGCATTGATTCAGACATGAGAGAAAACTGCAAGCAGTCTAAGAAGGATGTGTGGGATGAGTGGGTGGAGGTGGAACTTGGCTTGAATAAGAGTTATAGTCAGGTCAGAGTGGGAAAGCCCTGAGGTCGGTCACATGGAATACCTAAGTAAAGGCAGGAGTGTGGGCTTGATATCGGTAACTTAGAGAAGCTAAATAAGTAGATCCATAAACCCTCAATAACCAATGAGATTAAAATGTTATGTAAGATAGATATTCCTAATGACAACAAAAATATATTAAATCCCTGCATACAACTTAAATAGAAATGAGCATGAAGAAATGAGCAGTATTACATGAAGAAATTCATGAAGAAAACTATAGATCTTTATAAAAAGGACATAAAAGAAGACTCAACTAAAACAGACAGTGAGAGAGAAATAGAGAGAGACTAACTTCCTGTATTGAAATAATTTAACATTACAGGAATAAGTTTCACTAAATTCATCTATAAATTTAAGGCCAATAAATATTACATTACCAAAAGTATTTTTATGAGAATTAAAGACTGATTTGGGAAAGAATAATTTTGCTAATTCTCTATTAAATATCAAACCACATCATAAAACTAGAATAACTTTAAAAGTGTGACATTGATGCATAATCTACAAATTCCACAGTGGAACAATTCAGCATGAAAAAGAAAGATATGAAAATATTTATGACAAAGGTACAATTTAAAATCAGTAGAAAAATGATAGACTACTCAAGGGATAGTATGGGTACAATTGGCTATCCATTTAGAGAAAATATCCAGATATCTAGATCATACCAGACACAAAAATAAATCCAAATAGATTAAGTAACTAAAAACATAAAAATGAATACAAAGAAATGATAATGGATTATCTTCATAACCTAAAGAGTTTTTCTAAGCAATACACTAAACTTAGAAACTATAAGATTGACAAATCAAAATTTTAAATGTATACAAATTTAAATGTAAACTATAAATCAGAGCAAAGATTGACCTCCATACTTAATACAGAACAATATCAAATTAAAGAAAGTAAAAACAAGTCATCTAATAGAAAAATGATCAAATTAGATGAAGAGCAAATTTTCAAAAGAGGAGGTAATAAGATAAATTAAAAGAAGTTCAACCTCATTATAAATTTGGGCCATTCTAACTGAAATGAACTAAAATCATGTTTTGTCCATCAGATTGTTCAAAATTCAAGATTAATTACATTTTTAAGCAACAAGAGAGTGGGGACCCTCACTCTCATACTTTATTTGTGGCACCCTAGTGGCACACCAGAAAGCACTCCAGAAAGTTTCTCCTGTTTCCTTCCAAACAGAAACACTCCCAACCCTCCCCACCACAGGAGGTAATCATTATCCTGACACCTAACACTAATATTATTTTTGCCTATTTTGTTATTTTATATAAAAGGAATTATATGCTGGGTTTTTTTTTGTATCTGGCTCCTTTGCTCAACATTATGATTTTGAGTCATTATTATTGCAGTTTCAGATTTTTCAGTCTCCTTGCTTTCTACTAATGTACATACCAGGATGTGTTTGTCCACTCTATTGTTGATGGTCATTTGGGTAGAGCTGCACTGATTTCTTCAACATCTTTTGGTGAGTGAACATAGATATATATATTTCTGCTAGGGAAACACCCAGAAATGACCTGCTGGCTATAAGCTTTTCATGTATTCTTCTGGAGAAAAATGTTGCCAAACATTTTTCAAAAATGATTTTTATCAATTTCCACTCCTACTTGTAGTGGATAGAGTTCAGTTTACTCTACATTCTTGCTGACACTTGGTAGTATCTGTCTTTTTCCTTTGCCCATTTTGGTGGTTACTTGATGGCATCTTGTGGTTTAACTTATATTTAAAAAAATAACTAATAAAGTTGAACATCTTTCTACAGATTTAAAGGACATTTAAATGTCCCCTTTTATGAAGTATTTCTTCAAGTTTTTTGTTCATGTATCCACCAGAGTTTTTTGATTTGTATTTGTATTTATATTTTAAATATATTTATTTTATATCTTTTCAAATATATATGATATACTGTACATCATATATTTGGTATATGTAAACATACTGATTTTTTTATTATTATATATATATTTTATTGCACTTTAGGTTCTGGGGTACATGTGCAGTACATACAGGATTGTTGCATAGGTACATACACGGCAATGCGGTTTGCTGCCTCCACCCCAGTCACCTGTATCTAGCACTTCTCCCCATGTTATCCTTCCCCAACTCCCTACTCCCACTGTCCCTCTCTTAGTTCCCCCCTCCATAAACAGACCCCAGTGTGTGATGCTTTCCTCCATGTGTCCATGTGTTCTCATTGTTCAACACCCACTTATGAGAACATGTGGTGTTTGATTTTCTGCTCTTGTGTCAGTTTGCTGAGAATGATGGTTTCGAGGTTCATCCATGTCTCTACAAAGGACACGAACTCATCATTTTTGATGGCTGCATAATATTCATGGTGCATATGTGCCACATTTCCCTGTCCAGTCTATCATCGATGGGCATTTGGGTTCATTCCTGGTCTTTGCTATTGTAAACTGTGCTGCAATGAACATTCGTTTGCATGTGTCCTTACAGTAGAACGATTTATAATCCTTTGGATATATACCCAGTAATGGGATTGCTGGGTCAAATGGAATTTCTATTTCCAGGTCCTTGAGGAATCGCCACACTGTCTTCCACAATGGTTGAACTAATTTACACTCCCACCAACAGTGTAAAATTGTTCCTCTTTCTCTACATCCTCTCCGGCATCTATTGTCTCCAGATTTTTTAATGATCACCATTCTAACTGGCGTGAGATGGTATCTCAATGTACTTTTGATTTGCATTTCTCTAATGACCAGCGATGATGAGCATTTTTTCATATGTTTGTTGGCCTCATGTATGTCTTCTTTTGTAAAGTGTCTGTTCATATCCTTTGTCCACTTTTGAATGGGCTTTTTTTTTTTTTCTTGTAAATCTGTTTTAGTTCTTTGTAAATTCTAGATATCAGCCCTTTGTCAGATGGGTAAACTGCAAAAATTTTTTCCCATTCTGTTGGTTGCCAATTCACTCTAATGACTGTTTCTTTTGCCATGCAGAAGCTGTGGAGTTTGATTAGGTCCCATTTGTCTATTTTGGCCCTTGTTGCCAATGCTTTTGGCGTTTTGGTCATGAAGTCCTTGCCTACGCCTATGTCCTAAATGGTTTTGCCTAGATTTTCTTCTAGGGTTTTTATAGTGTTAGGTCTTATGTTTAAGTCTTTAATCCATCTGGAGTTAATTTTAGTGTAAGGTGTCAGGAAGGGGTCCAAGTTTCTGCTTTCTGCACATGGCTAGCCAGTTTTCCCAACACCACTTATTAAACAGGGAATCCTTTCCCCATTGCTTGTTTTTGTCAGGTTTGTCAAAGATCGGATAGTTGTAGCTATGTTGTGTTGCCTCTGAGGCCTCTGTTCTGTTCCATTGGTCCACATCTCTGTTTTGGTACTAGTACCATGCTGTTTTGATTACTGTAGCCTTGTAGTATAGTTTGAAGTCTGGTAGTGTGATGCCTCCAGCTTTGTTCTTTTTGCTTAGAATTGACTTGGCTATGCAGGCTCTCTTTTGGTTCCATATGAAGTTTAAGGTGGTTTTTTCCAGTTCTGTGAAGA